>PVHT021183520.1:803944-828248 GCA_004024745.2 Catagonus wagneri
ACACCACAGCTCACGGCAGCGCCGGATCCTTAACCCACTGAGCAAGGCCAGGGATCGAACCCTCAACCTCATGGTTTCTAGTCGGATTCGTTAACTGCTGCTCCACAATGGGAACTCCTCACATTTTTTTTCCTTTTTCTTTTTTTTTTTTTCTTTTTGTCTTTTTGCCTTTATCTAGAGCCGCACCCGCGGCATATGGAGGTTCCCAGGCTAGGGATCTAACAGGAGCTGTAGCCGCCAGCCTACACCACAGCCACAGCAACGCGGGATCTGAGCCGCGTCTGCAACCTACACCACAGCTCACGGCAGCGCCGGATCCTTAACCCACTGAGCAAGGCCAGGGATCGAACCTGCAACCTCAGGGTTCTTAGTCGGATTCGTTAACCACTGAGCCACGAAGGGAACTCCCTTTTTTTTTTCTTAATGTTAAAAAATACTTGGGAGTTCCCTTCATGCCTCAGTGGTTAAGGAACCCTACTAAGAACCATGAGGATATGGGTTTGATCCCTGGCCTTGCTCAGTGGGTTAAGGATCCAGCGTTGCCGTGAGCTGTGGTGTAGGTGTAGGAGATGTGGCCGGGTTCTGGCGTTGCTGTGACTGTGGCGTAGACCGGAGGTGTAGCTCTGATTTGACCCCTAGCCTGAGAACTTCCACATGCCGAGGGTGTGGCCCTAAAAAAAGGAAAAAAAATGCTCTTACAATGAATGCAAGCCTGGAATTCTGCTCCCAGATGAAATGAAAACACACACAAAGACTTTCACATGGAACGTAATATCAGTGTGGCCGAAATTCCAGCTGCCTCTGTACACTGATACAACGTAGAAACAGGGAGGCAGCGTTGGAGGAAACAGAAAAAATGACTTTAGTTGCCAGGAAAGAGGGAACATAGGCTAGTGCCTCAGGGACTGTGCCCCCCTTGGAAGGGGTGGTGAGGAGTGTTATAATGTTCAAGGAGGAGGGTTTGATCGGCTCATGAACATTTCCCTGATTGGTTCATGGTGAGGTAATTGGTAGTCAGTGACAGCAACCTTCTAGTTCCAACCAGTCTGGGGTCTAGGTGTTTGTAGGCAGCATACGGTTGATTTCTTCCACCTGGCATGGGCTTCAGCACCTGCAAAACAGTGCCAGGGGCATTGCTCAGAATATTATCTATAGTCCTAGAAGAAGAACTAAAGGTCCTTGACTTTATTGAATGGCTAAACTATTATTATTCTGTCTTGCTTGATTGTTTTCCTTTTTCTCTATTTTCTCACTTCTCCGATTACATTGATTCTTTGTCTAAAGTTTTTCTGTGGACAAAGAGGCAGGTAGAGGACATGAGTGTGGATCCACTCTGAGAAGGTCTCACAGGGTCCTGCTGGGTTATAGCAACTTTGCTCATAATAGCTTCAAAGTAAAAACAACCCAAACATCCCACAAATCTCTGTGTCAAAGTTACTTTTTTGAAGTAGAAAAGAAAACTGCTAATATATTTTGTTTAGGGATGGGCTGTATACTGTATGTAACCTGGCAGCAGAGGAAAGAGAATGTGTTCAAAAAGATTCACACTAGTGATAAGCAATGCTCCAGGTGTCAGACCTCTGATCAGCTTCCCCTCTCTGCCCTTTTCTCTGACCCCTCTGTGTCTGGTCCCCATCCTCAGCATCTGTGTGATGGCTGCTCTGTTCTGGGCACACCGTCATGCCGAAATGGTGTCTCTTCCAGAAAAAAAAAAAAACGAGAAAACTTTTGCCAAAAGTGCTCCCTTACTTCTGATCTCACTGGCCAGCAATGGATCCCCAATCCAGTCAACAGTAAAGGGAAGGAAAATTCCATACGGGGTGGATTTAGCCTAATGAGAATCCACCTGCTGGGACTGGCATGGGGTCAGCTTCTCCCGAAGCTCCAGGCTGCATGGAGGAGGTTAAGGGAATGGCTGAGCTCAGTGGCAGTTAGTTAAGGAAAAGGGGAATGAATGTTGGGTCAGCAAGCAACTGTGTTGGCTACAATTTCATTTAGAATGTCTGCCATGATGTTCTCAGTCTTGTGGGAAAGAGGCTGAAGCAGAAAACTAGAGTTGCAGTCGCAGCTTGTTGTTGTGGGGATGTGTACAAAAGCAGGTGACAGAGGTTCCCTTGGAAAGGAGCAAGGGCAAAGTTTAGATCCCAGCTCACAGCATGGACTGGAGGGGGAGGGGTATAGAGCCAAAGGAATAATTTAAAACTGGGCAAGCATACAAATAGTGACAAGCAGAGTCAGGCACACTGGGGCCCGTGGAGTTGGGACAGGAGGCAAAAGTCAGTGCTGGCTATAGTCTGGAATCCAGGCAGGCAAACTCGATTGCAGTTTGCCCATCTGTGAAATCAGGACCTCAGGCAAAAGATTTTCATGTTTTGCTTGTTAAAGCAGAAGCTAAAACAGTAATTATTCTCCTTTTCTTTCTTTTTTCTTTCTTTCTTTCTTTTTTTTTTAGGAAGTGCCAGCCACTTTAGATTCAAACCGTGTCGAGGATAGAAGTCAAACCTTTTTTTTTTTTCTTTTTCTAATATTTCCCTGTTATAATCCTGGTCCCCCATTAAGGCCTTAATAAGTGCTAGCTAAATGAATTACATCTCCAAACTCATTCTATCTTTGAACAAACCTACAAGGGCTTCTGGTTAAACAAATGTGGCAGTGTACCTCCAGTACTTTCTCACAAATTATTCAAAATGCTGTTTTAGGGGGACAGAGCCCTGGATCTACATATGAGGATATAGTACTTGACCCCACGAGTTGACAGTCTAGTAGATGTGAAAAGTACCTGAAGAGCCAATAGAGTGTGCGTTATGGTCTGGTACTGACTTCTCAGGGGCCTGGATCCAAAGTCCACGCAGACCCCAAATTGGAAACATTGCTCTAGCAAGGGGAAGGGTGAGAGATGAAGGAGGGGGTGACCTTGTGTTAGTCCTTTTTAATTCAGTCCTGCCTTGGTCTGGGAACTGGGACAGGGCTGAGCCAGCAGGAAGATGGATCAGTGAGCATCCCAGGAGAACTGAAGTTGGGATGCTGGTAACTCCTCAGTAGGTAGCTGAAAAGTGAGACCGAAGTGAGGGGGAGAGGCTGGGAGTGGACAAGGATCTTGGCGTTTATCTGTATAAAGGTATCTCAAGAATGCAATCACAGGATAGGCTGTTTCAAAAAGAACATGTTTTGTCTTGATACTTCAACAATACATGCCCATTGTAGAACATCTAGAAAGCAACCAGAAAAAGAAACTTTAGTACAAAAATTACCGCAGTCCAAGTATCCAAGGGAACATGTGGCGAATTTTTAGCTTTTTTCCCCTTTGAGAAATATCTGAATTTATCGTGTAGAGGTCTTTTTAAAGCATAGCTGAGTTATAATTTTGTCCTATATTTTAAGCATTTACTGGGATAATAGAAATTCTTCTTCCATGTTAATTTCTGTATGATGTTACATTGATTGGAATTTAAGTTTCCAGTTTTTGACTGTCTACAGAGATGAAATGTTTGCATCCATCTGCCTTCAAATATGGGCTGTGTCATGGGCAGGAGGTTGACTTTGGGGGCCCCGTGAGAGTGCCTTGAGGATACAAATGGTCAATGTCTGTGTAGTAAGGTATATATCTCTATATAACATTTACCTAAATGGCAACTGACATTATATCTCTCATTTTTCCTTCACATACAGCTTAGCTGGTAACATGAGTTAATCGCTATTATTTTTCACTGCTGCCTATTATTCTGTAGTATGATTATACCATGGTTTATTTAATCTTTTATGTTTTCATAGGCATTTCATTTATTCTGCTCTTTTGCTCTTTCAGACAACATTGTGGTGAACATCTTTATATCAATTTCTTGCCCACATGTACTAGCATTTCTTTTTTGAAGAGTAGATTGATATCTCTAATTTTGAGTCATGAAATGTATACATTTTAGATTTTAATAGCTGATGCCTATTTGTTCTTCAAAATAGTAGTACTAATTTATATTCCATCAGCAGATATGAAAGGTGCCTATTTCCTGTTCTTTTATTAATGCATGATAATTTTAAACTTGGAAAAGTCTAGCACTGAATAGCTAAGAACGGTGTCTCTTTATCATATGAATTTGTTTCTCTGGTTTCTAGAGAAAGGTTGATTATCTTTTTATTTGTTTTTTGGCCTAATGTTTTGCTTTTACTCTGATGAATATGTTCATATCATTGCCCATTTTTCTTGTGGATTTTTACCTTATTTTAATTTTGGTTTTATTTATTCTCTGAATCTAAAAATTTTTATTGTTATACTGTTATAACTACTATAGCTTAGAGTATGTTGTGATATGCAACAAGTGATGATTTTTCTTTTTCCAAAGTTCCTTGTCTATTTTTTTAGTTTTCTTTTTCAGAAGGAGATAACGAAGTTATCAAATTCATAAGTAATATCTTTGATATTTTAATTGGTATTGTATTTAATTTAAGATAATTTGAGGGAGAAGTGACAACCTTTTAATTCACAGTATTTCCATTGCCATGTCTCTCCATTTATTAAGGACTTTTTTGGTGTGCCCTTTAGTATTATAAATTGTTTTCTTCATAGAAAAACATCTTTCTCATTTCACTTCAAGTTTATTACCATCTTGTTTGTAGTTTCTGTTGCTGTTGGGAAAAGATTTACTTTTATACTTCCTAAGAGGGTATTGCTGATATAGAAATTATTCCTTTTGATTTTTATATTTGGTTTTAAACCCAGTTACCTTGTTGAAGTGCTTTATTCACAACATTTGTTTTTTGTTTTCTGTTTTTCTTACCAGCTTCTATGACTTTTTATATGTTATGATAGCAATTAATGGTTCAAATAATATATATATGAAAATAATAGCATAATACTTTTAGTTGCTTTCTAATTTTATTTTATTTTATTTATTTATTTATTTATTTTGCATTATAGCTGGTTTACAGATTTCTGTCAGATTTTCCAACTGCACCGCGTGGTGACCTGGTTACATGTACATATATGGATTTGTCACATGTAATTAGATATAGTTATTTCCCTTCTGAGTTCAGTTCATTATGAATGAGTCATTCTTCATATATGAAATGCTTTAGCCTAAACACACCTTTTTTTATTCTAAATTATTATCAATGTTTGTTTCTTCATAGTAACCCAAATACATAGTTATGCTTATATCAATATCAGTATATTTTTGAACCTTTCTCTTTGGAGTAGTACATTGTACTCACTTCCAGATAGTCACATAGTGTTTTTCTAGGCTTTTATGAATATTTTTGTACATGACCCTTTGGATGCATGGGCTGCGTTTTTTCTAGATCTTGGACTGACTTGAGCGATCAGTGTTCTGATGGTGGTGATAACATGCTTATGATAATGCTCATGATATTGAACTTTGAACAGTATATGTAAATGACTTTATTCTTTGGCTATCTCATATTTTAAATATTATTTTGTCTTTTTTCATATTGAAGCTGTTGCGTACTTACCATCTCCATCCTACAGGCAGCACAGTTTTTTGGAAATGTAAAAGTATTAAGATAGCAGCCAGTTTAGCACCACTAAGAAGCTTTGGAAGTCTCCGGTTCTTGCCCAAAATTTAATTTTTTGGCATCAGTTCTTCTTTTTCAAACCTCAGGGGAAGCTTAGCTTTGTTTTTACTTTCATGATCTTCTTTTATCGTGAAAAATTATTGTTTTGAATGGAAACACTTCAGTGATTCTGCAAATTGAGAAAATGGGCAAATTGCCTTGAATTATAATTATTCATCAGGTCTAGGCTTTATGCATATGTGTCAGTATTGATTTACCATTAATGAACCCATCACTTTAAAATCCTGTGATCCACACTAAAATATTATAAATAGATGATATAAATTTACTATTGATACAAGGAATTTTTGGGTAGAATATTGAGTATGGTTGTAAAATTAGCAGAAAATGGAAAGTCATGATTCATAGAATTATAAGATATTTTTATTAATACTAAATCACTAAATCTACTCAGATTTGTGGCTAACTTTATAATAGTTCTATTTTGTTCCTAAAGAATTACACAAACGAGTATGAGTAGAGTAATGTAGTTAATACCATATGTTTGAAAAAAGATACCAGTGAGCAGCATGTACTTGTTTTCTATTCTAGCCTGCCTGAATAATTTGGTACATATGTGTTTATATGATGAAATTTTTGATTCCTGGTTTCCTGTGGGAAGAATTTTGTTGCCATTTCCATTATGAGTAGCTGACCTCCTAAACCCAGATATATTTTTATTTTTACTCATCTTAACTTACAGTTGCATTGCAGAATTGTCCTTAATGACAAGTTAATGTACAGAAGTAAATTTTTGACTATTTGTTTAAACTATTTTACATCAAAAATTTGAAAATTTTCACAAATTTAAATATGTGACATCATTAAAATTTTATTATCTAGAATGCTAACTTTGAACATATTTCATTTCTATTCTTGCTTTCTTTTTTATTTATTTACTTTTTTAGGGCTGCACCCGAAGCATATGGAGGCTCCCAGGCGAGGGGTCAAATCGGTGCTACAGCTGCTAGCCTATACCATAGCAACAGCAATGCAGGATCTGAGCCGCTTCTGTGACCTGCACCGCAGCTCACAGCAATGCTGATTCCCTGACCCACTGAGCAAGGCCAGAGTTCCTAGTCACAGGTTCCTATCCTCACGGTTACTAGTCGAATTCCTTTCCACAGAGCCACAACCGAAAGTCCTCATTTCTATTCTTATTACAATTATAAAATAACCTATGTTATTCTTTTGCCTTTCATTCAAGAAAGTGCAACTATATAGTAATATAAAAATATTAAAGACCTGTATACTGAAAATTCTGCCTGAAATTGGAAAGAAGTTGAAGAAGATCTAAATGACTGTAAACTGTGTTCATAGCTGGGAAGACTTAATATGGTAAAGATGTTAGTATTCCCCAAATTATTCTATAGAGTCAATACTATTCCTGTGGAAATCCTAACTGCCTTTTTTCCTGAAATTGAAAAACAATAATAAAATTCATGTGGAAACAAGAATAGCTAAAAACAGTTTTTAAGAAGAACAAAATTTGAGGAGTCACTTTTCAATTTCAAAACTTACTATAAAACTACAGTAATCAAGACTGAATGGTGCTGGTATAAACATAGACATGTAGATTCATGGCATAGAACTGAACATCTCTAAATAAGTCCATATATTTATGGTCAGTTTGTTTTTCAACAAAGGTGACAACTCAGTTGGAAGAAAAGTAGTCTTTTCAACAAATGGTGATGTGAAAACTGAATATTTACAAGTGAAAGAATGAAGTTGGACCCCATATTACCCCATATCATATTCAAAAAAACCTCAAAATTCAAAACCACAGACCTAAATGTAAAAACTACTTATAAAACTTTTAAAAGAAAAATTGATGTACATCTTCATGCCCTTAGATCAAGCAATGGATTCTTAAATAGGACACAAAAAGAGAAAACTAGATAAATTGGACTTCATCAGAATTAAACACTTTGGTGCATCAAAAGACACCAAAAAGAAAATGAAAATACAGCCCACACAGTGGGAGAAAATGATTATAATCATATATCTGATAATAGCATCCAGAATATACAATTTAATAATAAAAATACATGAAGTTCCTGTTGTGGCTCAGTGGGTTAAGATCCTGATGTAGTCTCCATGAGGATGTGGCCTCCATCAGTTGGGTAAGGATCTGGTATTGCAGCAGGCTGTGGCATGGGTCACAGATGTGACTTGCATCCAGAGTTGCCATGGCTGTGTCATAAGCCTGCAACTGCAGCTCTGATTTTATCCCTAACTTCTGTATGTTGCAGGTGCAGCATAGGGAAAAAAAGAAAAAAAAAGGGCAAATTCCTAAACAAAAATGGGCAATGCTTTGAATAGATATTCCACCAAAGAATATGTACACATGGCAAATAAGTGCATGAAAAGATGCTTGGCATCATTTATTAAGTAAATGCAGATCTAAAGCACAGTTAGATAGCTGTAAACACCCAGTATGGTGAATCTAATCACAAAGAAGGACATTGTCAAATGTTGGTGAGGATGTGGAGAAACCAGAATCCTCACAGATTGCTGGTGTGACTGTGAGATGGTGCAGCCTTTTTGGGAAACAGTTTGGTACCTCCTTAAAAACAATTACCTGTGACTCAACAATTCTACTCCTAGGTATATATCTAAGAGAAATGAAAACATCAGTCCACACAAAGCCCTGTACACCAACATTCGTAGCAGCATTACTTGTTACAGCCAAAAAGTGGAGCAAACTGATGGCCATCAATTGAAGAATGGATAAACAGTGTGGTCTGTCCATACATTGGGATGATATTCAGTCATCAGTGAGAATAAGCAATAATACAGGTGAAAACATGAATAACTTTGAAAACGTTATGTTAAGAAAAAGAAGCCAGGCACAAAAATATCATGTATTGTATAAATGCAGTTTTGTCCAGAATAGACAAATATATGTAAATAGAAGATAGAAGAGTGGTTTCCAGAGGTGGGGAAGGGATGATTGGCAAGTGAATACTAATAGGTATGAGTTTTCTTTTGGGGATGATGAAAGTTATGGAATTAGATAGTGTTGATGTTTTCACCTACTGCTTTGGAATGTACTAAAAAAAAAAAGAAATCACTAAATTTTACATTTTAAATTGGTGAACATTATGGCCTGTGAAGTACATCTCAAAAATATAAGGCAAGCAAGTCAAATAATTATTTATGATTTTTTTTTCAATCTGGAATATAGAAATTACCCCTTGTCATAATTTTAAATCATATATTTTCCACAAAAGATGAACCGAAAGCTTATACATGTTCTAGAGTAGAGTGTTATTATGTTCCTGTAATCATGAAAGGAACTGTTTTATTTTGAACATGATATTTAACCACTGTTCTCACATCTAGCCATAACATAGATGAAGAAATGTTTTTGCCTTTTTAGAGAAGGTACCCTACCTGGAATCCCAGGTCGGTGAGACATGATGTCTACTCTTAGAACATCTAATGGTAACGTAGGAAAGGCAGACTATAAACAACAACGACCAAAAAGCTAAAGAATACGACAAGGAGTAGAAGTATAGATGAAGTTCTGGATAGCAATAATGAAGGACTATTTAAGATCAAACGAAATTAGAAAAAGGTCAAGAGTGACCTCGAATGGAAATGAAAAACACATAGAAGTGTTTTCTAAAGAAAAATTAGGATGGGAGTTCCCTTTGTGGCTCAGCAGTTAACGAACCTGACTAGGATCCATGAGGATGAGCGTTTGATCCCTGAACTCAGTGGGTTAAGGACCTGGCGTTGCCATGAGCTGTGGTGTAGGTCACAGATGCAGCTCGGATCCTGAGTTGCTGTGCCTGTGGCGAAGGCCAGCAGCTATAGCTCCCATTGGACCCCTAGCCTGGGAACTTCCATATGCCACAGGTGTGGCCCTAAAAAAGCAAAAATACATAAATAAATAAATACATAAATAAGTAAATAGATAAATTAGGAAAGATGTTCCCATTTTGGCTCAGTGGGTTAAGAACCCGACATAGTTTCTGTGAAGATGCAGATTGGATCCCTGGCCTCACTCAGTGGGTTATGGATCTGGCAATCTGGCACTGATGCAAGCTGAGGTATAGGTCACAGGTGTAGTTCAGATCTGGTGTTGCTGTTGTTGTGGTGAAGACTATAGCTGCAGCTCGGATTCCGTAATTTCCTGGCCCAGGAACTTCCATATGCCACAGGTATGGCTGTAAAAAATATAAATAAAATAAATTAAAAAAGGAAACATTAGGAAATAGCCTTCCAGGCCAGGAGGAAGCATGAAGGTGGGATTCCAAGTTTAGGGACCAACAAATAAACAGTTGTCAGAGTGCTTAGAGGAAGGATGGCTTATGAGGTGGTGGGGGGGATGAAGAAAACAGTGCTGATTATATAGGAGTCAGAGGACTTAGGAACCATCTGGCTGTGAGAGACTGAGAACAAAGGCACGGACAAGGGTGACTCTGATTTTCATCCCTTGTCTTCTTGGTAGAAAAGATAGCTTGGGAGTAAGCTGGTTTTTAGTATGGGTGATGTTAAGTTTTCAGAGCTTATAGGTGCAAGTTTGCAGTAGACATTTCTGAGTATGGTCTGCACTTCTGAGTTGTGTTTGTCAAATCAGCTTTGGAGCAAAGATGGAGGTGGAAGTTAAAACCATAGAAGTAGATGAAGCATCCCAGAGGTTGTGTCATGTGTTGTAAGAAGTCTGGGATCCTGATCCTCAAGGACACCAGTCAGTGAAGAGAAAAACAAAGAAGGAAAAAAGCGTTGGATGAGAAAGAAAGTGAGGAATCTTCTGAGGGTCTTTATCACTGGTCAAGGAAATCAGTAAAGTGAAAACAGAAGAAAACGTGGCTGGGCATTTCTGTTGTGGCTCAGTGCATTAAGAGCCCGACTAGTATCCATGAGGATGCGAGTTTGATCCCTGGCTTTGCTCAGTGGATTAAGGGTCCAGCATTCCTGTGGCTGTAGCATAGACCAGCAGCTGCAGTTCCAGTTTGACCCCTAGCCTGGAAACTTCTATATGCCTAGGGTATAGCCCTAGAGGGGAATGTTATTCTCCCTTTGAACACTTGGTTCAGTTTTCATTTATTTATTTGTCTATTTGTTTGTTTAAGCCACGCCCTATGGCATGTGGAAATTCCCGGGCCAGGGAACAAACCTATGCCACAGCAGTGATAATGGCAGTTCCGTAACCACCAGGCCACCAGGGAACTCCTGATTCAGCTTTTTGCCTAGAACATAGAGAGGCAAAGAAAGACAGATTGTAAAATTGTGTCTGCATCTGTTTATTGCTTCCACCCATGGGATCTCTGGGTTTTGACAGCCAGTGGGAGGAAGGACAGTAAGAGATGGCACAACCAGCTGGGAGACTGGGTCTTCTGTGGCCCATGCTGTAGGATTTCAGCAGTCATGCAGCCTGGTTTCAGGGGCCCCTGGAGCTCAGCTGATGATGAAAAGAGGCAATGAGAAATGGCCAGATCAGTAGCCAAACAATGACCCCATGATCTGTGCATGGTCTGTTGAGAAGGCTGCCTGTAGTGTTAGATATGGTTTCCCTTCATCCTCATTTTGAAATCTTAAGCCAGCAGAATTTTCCTTTTAGTTACATTCTTCATGACTACACCAACTAATCGGTTATTGGCAGGGATAACATTTTAAAAATGTAGCTTGTTAAACGAAACTGTAACTCATGAGTTTAGTGGTTTGTACAGAATATGTTCTCTCAGTAAAAGAGGGGAAGGTCCTATCTCTCAGTAACAGTGTACTTGCGTCTCCAGCAAAAATCAAGGTGTATTTATAATAATGCCCATACAACCAGCAGAAATATTTTATCAGTAAAGAGGAAACACCTCTTAATATATCTGGCCCCCGCCAAATTGTTTTTAAACCTTTGTTCTGGCACAGGCAGAGCAATTATGATTTTACTGTGGGGGCAGGCATAGGTGAACCCTCCATTGTTGGTTTTCCTCAACTTTTTCTCAGATGTGAAGAATTTCCCAAGTGTGCAGTGTTTCCGGGAGGGAAAGGCGATCCCCAGATGCTGTCCAGGAGTCAGGGAGGAGCCCTGTATTTGTTCAGTAAGAAGTGGATCTTAGGTTCATTTTTTGGCAAAGTAACTTCAGGAAAATGGTTAGCTCAGAAATCTGAAATAGTATGGAATCAAGGAGTGACTAGGAAGAAAGAAACAGGAAGTTGTGCGTTTCCAAGGTGATTTAACACAGTTGAATGCTGAAACACAAGGGAGGGGGCAGTATAAAGAGAAGGTTGGTTTAGTTTAGTTTGTTTTGTTTTCAGTGGAGCAGCTTGAACATGGGAAAACATCCTGAGTGAGAAGTTCACTGCCAAGTCAGTGTCCCAGAGAAGGTAGAAAGCAGTGAGATTTGGAATGTTTACCACCTTTTACAATTTTATGCATCATCTGCACAATTTCTATGATTTCTACCTGACTGCAAAGCCTAAATTTGATAAAACTTGGGAGGGGGTGTGGAAAGAAGATGTCAGTTGTGCCTTGCTTTATATGACAGATACATTGCTGAAGTCTAGTTTTGTCCTTATCATTACCTTTTGTAAATCACAACCATAAGAGAAGTTAGAATTTAAAGAAATTCTTTTGGAGTTTCCACTTTGGCCTTTTGTGAAGTTAACGCCACGTCTTATTTTCACTTTTTAGTTAATAGATATTTTCATATAGTTTGTTTAAAGAGAAGAAACAACTTTCGTATGCTTTTTGTTCCATTATCTCATGTCTCTCACATACAGAACAACAACTGATAAACATTAAAATGCAAGACAGTTTAAGTTCTTAATTCTTTGAAAAAAAATGTCGAAAACATTAGGAGTTGATCTTCCGACATGAAAAATAGGCACTGTTGCCAAACTTGGAAAATAATCAAATGTTATGGTTTTGCATTTATATACCTGCTAATTAGGAAATTAAATGGTATTTCCATGGCAACAGAAACAGTCTCCTTTCACGCTTGTTTTTTGCCTGCAAGAATACACAACAGGAGGTTCAGAAATGATAGCTTAAGGTCCTTGACAGGCAAGGTGTGTAGGTATTGACATGTGAGTATGCACACAGGGGGTGTTACTGCATTTCTAAAAATGCTGTTTGAATTGCTAAAACCTTGTTAGTAAATATTTTAAACATTAACCAACCAAATGAGGATTAAAAAGACCAGAAGGACCTTCCTGAAATGTGTCATGTACACTAAATTTGGAAAATGATTTCTCCAATCTCACTAAGTCTCCCACCATGTCATGGGATGCTGGGAGATGCTGAAGTAACTGGTTTCTGTTCCACTTCTCTTGAAATGTCCAGTGTTAACGGGTAAAAACATTTTGTCCTCTCAACCTTCTTCATCTCAGGAAATAGAATTATAGAGGTGGACTCAAATCCCCAGAGCATAATTCTGCCCTAGGGATTAGGGAGTGATTTCACAGATGCTCTCGAACAGGCGTTTTGGAGCTTTCTGGCCCCAGTGAATTTAGATGGGTGAGAGAGGACACTCTCTTGTCTTACTTCCTTCTAGCCTTTGTCCCGAATGTATATTATGATTGTATTATTTTGCAGTAGTACTGCTGTGATAGAATTAAATTTAAAGATGATTCTGGATGCATCCATTGAATGTACTTCAATCCTTTTAAAATTGCTTTCCTGACCACATTCCCCTGGTTAAGTAATTGATTTCTTTTCACCACCATTGACTATTCTTGACATATGAACTTTCTAAACTCCTTTCTCTTGCTGGTTACTGATGACAGATTTTGAACCACCCAAAAACCTCCAGGCTGCTTCTTAATTCTGCACTGTCCTCCTGTCACATCATTTAATCCCCCATCTCTCTTTTTTCTCTCTCTCCTTCTCTCTCCCACCCCCATCTCTTTTCCTAAGTGTCATTTCTCCACGGTTACATCTCCTAATCTTGACATGCACCTGCACCAGATTAGTTTTTCATAGTTCTAATTTTTCCTTGCTGAATAACATTTGGTGCACTTCTGTGGCTACCAAATGAAATCTAAGCACCTTACCTGCCACTCAGAGTTCCCACGTTCCAAACTCAAGCTTATATTCCAGAAAGATAGTCCCATGCTCTTCTGTGTGAATTCTTTGCGCTGACCTGAGGGTAGCATTGCTCTCTCATTTAGACCCCCTTTCTCCTTTATGGGCATCTAGACTCATTTTCTGTCTACCCAGGAAACAATCCGTGTGTTAAGTGCATCTAGTATGCATCCTCTCTTCTTGATGACCCATATCTGAGTCCTCAAAATGATTCCATCTCATTCTCCACCCAACTTCTAGATCCTTTTTTGGTACCCCACCTATGTTAGGTCTTATCTTAGATTTATTGGTGTATTTGTTGTCCTGGCTCCATATCCCACTACACAACCTACATACTTGATTGGATAAATTCTATTCATCTATGTTTCCTTTTCAGTCTATGTCAGTAATTTAGTGTATGTTCAGTAAATACTGCAGTAATTTAGTGAAGTTACTGAATTTAAATCTATATACTCTTTTAAGACATGAAGTGAATAGAAGACAGAAGGTTGTAGAAAGTTGAGGCTGTCTGGACATCAACTTTATAATATCTAAAATGTTGACAGTTATTCTTTGAAAGTTAGAAAAAGCTCAGTGAGTCCCCAGCGGTTATTGTGTTGTGGAGTCTTACACAGTTTTTCTAAAATCATGACCTTTGCATTTGATCAACCAGAGTTTATTAAAGAATACACAATTTGGTAATTATGATATAGATTACGAGTGCTAGAAGTATCCCCCACACTGATTAAGATCTTAAGAATGTCATATGTTTGTAATGGGAGTGTCTAGAGGAACATAAAGGCTCTCTTCTGCGGTAGACCTGAGCAATGCTTTTATTTAAAGCAAGTTCTATAGACAGGTAAACTTGGGAAATGATGTTCTTTTGTTTATTTTTTTTTAATATTGCTTTAAAGTTTCTGTCATTAAATAGGCAAACAAACCTCCAAAGCAAACAACATAATACAGCTGAACTGCATTTAAATAGTAGGCATCCAGAAACTGATGTTCATTTGGGAAAAAAAAAAAATCCCTTTAACAACCTGCCCTCTTGTGTCCAGTCCTGCTGGGATAACTGGCATCTCGCAGAATACATCAGAGGAAATACTGATCTCAGGCATTTATAAACCTTTCTATTAATTTTTGTTGTCGTTGCACAAATGATATTATAGGCAAGGAAATTTTTCTAAAAAAAGAAATTGTAAACCTGTGTCACCATTGTAGCATGTATGCATCACTTAAATTTCTGTGTTGCCTTTCAGGCTTGTTCATGCTCATTTTTAGTGTGATTATAATCACAGCATGCATGTGGTTTTGCGTTATGTCAAAAATGTATGTGTAGTCTCTTATTGCTATGTACATTTTGTTATTCTCATTTAATGGCTATGTATTTCATTGTATTTAAAACTACATAGATTATTTCTGATTCTCATTTGCAAATGATTTAGAAATGGACACCTTTGTGTGCATAGCTTTCTGTTAAAAAGTCACCATAAAAAATCTTAAGACTACAGATTTGAGTTGAAGACTTTAGTGATTATGGTCATATTGTTTGCTGTAACTGTGTATTTAGCTGTGTATATCAGTGTATATAGCTTCCTGCAGAGTTTGATTATATCCAGGCCTTCCACTGTCATACTAGCAACAGATACTCTATTCGATTTAATTGACGTGAAATAGAAACTTGTGAAGAGGCATTTTTATTCTACAAGCTGATATAGATGAAAATTCATTTATTATAAAAATAATTTACAAGTAACTTTGACTCCTCTTAAGCCATGACCATCTGGACGTTGATGTATTTGTTCTACTACTGATAGTGTTTTCTGTCCTGAGCCACTCATTTTATTTTTGATATTGTGCTTATTTTCTTCAGTTTCTCAAATATAACATTGTTCATGGCTTTGTAATAACTTCTAAATTATATTTTAAGTAGCTTTACATTTGTGTCATGAAGGTCATCTCCTCTTGAGAAAAAAATACCAAGTTTTGGAAGAAATTTTTTCCATTTCTGGACTTTTCTGTTATCTCATTATAGCCGATTGGTAAAAATTAATTGATAATTTATGAAAAATTCTTGCAAAAATAACCTGGAAAGAAATATGTATGACCATTTATTTTATAGCAAGTAGGAAAGGCCTTTATAAGAATAAGAGGGAAGGAATTTAAAAGTAAACAACTGAAAGATTATGCATGGCACACATTTTGGAGTTCCCGCTTTGGCAAAGTGGATTAAGAATCTGACCGCAGTGGCTCGGGTCAGTGTGGAGGTTGATCCCCAACCCAGCTCAGTGGGTTAATGGATCCAGCATTGGTGCACCTGAGGTGTAGGTCACAGCTGCAGCTTGAATTCAATCCCTGGCCCAGGAATTTCCATATGTCATGAGTGTGGCCATTAAAGATTTTTTTTTTTAAAAACGGACATATGTTTTTAAATAGTAAAATAAAATAAGATAAAATAAAGTAAACTATACATGCAAATGTTTTGAAATATTTGATTCACAGTCTTAATCTTTTTCATAGTTAATGGCCTCTTAGAGATCAGTAAGTATAAAGCCCCTTGTAGAAAAAAATGGATAAGCTTTTTTCCCCCAGTGGACGTATTTTTATAATCATGAAAAAATAAAATGTATAATCAGGAAAAAGTTGTGATAAAAAGAACATAAGGCTGGGCATTTTGCAGTTGTGCACCTAAGTCATTTGTTCTTACTATATAAAACAGTCTTTTTTTTCAGTGAACAGTAATCTTGTTTTAAAAATAAACAAAACGTCAGATATAAATGCTAGCTGAATCTGTGTTTCAAGAGATTGATCAAGTATGAAGAGAGAGTAAAACAAGGGGCTGAAAGGGCATTTCCAGTAAGAATTAAAGATAGTAGCTGTGAGTTAAGATTGTCATTTTCTGTTCTTCCAGGCTACTGTATGACTGCGGATTGTCAGCTCTGTTGAAGAGTTGAGAAAATGCCCACCCAATTACCATGATTGGAACTGCCTTTGCCAGAAAATTTCACTAATGTTTATTGGGATGTCTCAAAGGACACATAAGTGAATAGTTCCCAGTTTCTCTTCTGACTTAGGCATTTATCATGTTAACTAGATGGCACCCAAGCTTCTTGAGGATAGGCAACATGAATAGATAATTTTCAGAGAGGTCGTACCTGGGATGACTGGCCCAGGGTCATAGGGCACTGAGCAGTGTCTGCAGAAAGGGGAAGAAAAGCTGCCAGAAAGTCAAACACACAAAAGAAACTGTACCTGAGTTCACAACTCTAGCCTCACTACGTCCAGAGCTGAGTGGTGGAATTAATCAGGCGAGAGCATGATCGATGTTCTGTTGATTTTGATTATGTGTTCATCCATATTAAGATGCAAACACTGTGGTTTGTCACTATCCAGGTTGGTAGGAAAAGTGTGGGCGGAGTTAATCAATCTAATTCTTCAGTAGGCCATCCTACTTGATATATAGCCTCTAATGGTAAAGTCCAAAGAGATTCAGCTATGCCTGATAATGGAGTAGAATTTTAAAATTCCAAAACTGACATATTTTTGACTAGTAATATTGTTCAATATGGATAAAAATTATAGCAAGGTTTTCTGAATAATTAAATTAACATATAACTAACATATGCATGTATGTGTGTCTGAGGGTGTGTGTGTGCACACATTTGCTTTCAGCCTGTCCTCTTCTGCATGAGAGCCCCATGGATTTTAGTGGTAGATACAGCTGCACCTCTTGGTCTTGGTATTTGCCTTATTTTCTTCACATGAGATTCTTATATTGCTCACCTCACTTTGTCATTGTTGGCTGAATTGGCCATTCTTTCGTGTAATGTCTGTGCCCTTTTTATGTGCAGGTAGAGGGCTCAACACCCCACCGAAAGTGGTTCTGTTGGTGAATTGATAATCTAATTCCATAACCGAGAGATCTGACCTGCTGCTTGATCCACCCATCTGCCTTGCCATGAAATGACCATTATTTCTAGAAATTAGAACCCAATCTAATAACCTGCTTTGTTGTGATTTTTGTCATCTTATTGTCAGAGTTCTCTGTCCATGCTCTGTTTTCCTTTTCTTTCTTTCTTGTTTTTTTTTTTTTTTTTGGTGGGGGGCTATATGCATGGCACGTGGAAGTTCCCTGGCCAGGGATCAAACCCACGCTGCAGTTGCAGCCTGCACCATAGCTGCGGCAATGCCACATCCTTAAGCTGCTGCACCACAGGGACACTTCCACATTTAATCCATTTATCTTTTTGTTCTTATGATTCCAGTGTCTTTGTTTCGGACTTTTCCCCCTACATTTTCCAATAATAGAGGAATCGCATATCTGGCCTGAAGAAAACCCAGCTTGAGCAGAAGAGCACTGATTTCCTGGCAAGGCAACTAAGCTGTTTTTCCCTAATGAACCAAATCTATCTTGGTAACCCAGCATCACTCTTGCTCAAATTCAAGGGTTCTCCCAGCAGCCAAAACTATTTGCTGCCCACATCACATGAAAATAGAACTTGGGTACCATCAGAACCACTTTTACATTTGTACCATAAATACTCACTATGTCGTTACATTTACATTCTGGAAGAATGCAATCATTTTGTTTAACACATTTCTTGAATTACCCACTGTGCCTCTTTTCCTCTCAAGAGGAAGTTATGCATGCAACTTATTTGGATACCAGTAAGGTTTTGCATAATAGAGCTTTATAATATTAGACTCCAAATTTTAAAGGTAGGATCGTTTTACATGTTCATGGTTTACTTCAACTTCATTCAGTAGGAGAATGTAATGATTATTGATTCAACTTTTGGTAGAAAAATGAGTAACTGTATTTATGCCAAGAAAGATGATTGCTGTTTAAACTCCATTTATTCAGTATATAGTTTTAAGCCCAGGATCACAAACAGATGCTTTAAAATTCCAAGATAATTTATAAAAACCTGATAAGGGAGAATACAAATTAAAAAAGGCTTTTTCCAAACTGTGTAACTTAGAAGTTGTGGATATATCAGCTTCTGGAAAGATGTTGCTGCAGCAGTAGTTACATAAGAATTAAAGATTATTAAAAAAAAAAACTTGTATGCACTTTTAACAACAGTGTATCAAAAAGAGGTATATTTGAGAAGCTTATATTAACTGTCCTTGCATAGTCTAAAACTGTTATTTTTTTTTCCTAACCCCCCCCCTTTTTTGAAAACTTGAACAGGCCAGTCCTGGTTATTCCAGCCATGTGTTTTAGAATTCATGAGGAATTACTGGATTGGAATAGTTATACAAAATACAGAATCCATTATGGAAACACAGTGGATTGCAGGACATGTTGAGTGGCGTGATTGGGAAAAATGTGGAATATGGTCTTAAATATTGAGAAGATTTAGAGAGTAGAAATATGGGGTAGGGTTGGGAATGGTGGCCTTCAGGAAAAATGGAGAGCATGAACAAAACCAGAGGAGCTCAGAGAATGTTGAGGAGGCATGCAGAGTCCCTGGTGCTTGATTATCAGGTCCCACAGGGTCAGAGTTGGGTGGGAAAAAGGTTGGGAGTGGATTGTAGAAGTTTTTGAATACTATTTGAAGGGATTTGCGCTTCATTTTTTTCTTCAAGGGGAAGCTGTCTAATTAATGTGTTCTCATGTCTGAAGCATGAAATAATGACTGTGCAAAGAGGATCATAATTGGGAAAGGTGGTGGCAGAGAAATCAATTAGAAGGCTCTTGCAGTAAGACAGGTGAGGCCTTCTGGGGGCCTGGATGAGGGCGGCCTTCTTGCGAATGGCATCATCTGGAGGACTGAGCTGTTGAAACCAAAATCAAGATCAATAAGGATAAATCCAAGGCATGGAAAATCCAAATAATTGCACAGATAATGGCTAAGAAAAGACTAACTAGGCAGGCACAAGTACAGCAGACAGAGACCTGGGAGTCCAAAAGGACCATATGGTGAATGTGAGTCAGCAGTGTTGTGCTGTTATTAAAGAAAAACAGAACCAACACTATTGGGAATTATATTAATAGGAGTGAGGCATGCACATGGCAGGACATAGCCTTTCTGCGGTATGCATAATTGTTCAAACTTTTACTTTTCTCATGGGCTCTGTTGGTCTTGACGTTTCAAGAGAGTGTTCAGGAAGTACAGAGAGGCCTAGAGAAGGTGAGTTCAAATGCTAATGGTAACAGAAGGGTCTGGGTCCTTGGGATACAGTTGTGAAGGCTAATTCACAGTAAACCTTTTTGACCTTGCAATACCCATTGGTACCATGGAAGTGGTTCGTGTGAAGTCCAACAGATGAAGGAATTAAGCTTTTCCAAAAGTCCCCAGTGTTCATCATTCTCTCCCACGTTTATCCTTATCGTAGTAAGTAGTGAGGGGTTTATGAGGAAGGGCATAAACAAGGAAGTTTCCCAAAGGGCGAAGTTTTTGCCCAACTGGGCCTATGTTTGGCCTCATTTGTCTCATCCAAACTCATCCTACTTGTGTGGACCCCGCAGGTAGGCAGTGTCTGAAAGTCCCTGAGATGTGGATGATAGCTGTCTGTATCCTGCATCAGTAAACTCTTCAGCTGGCCTCAGATGCATGGATATTAGAGAGACTGAATGTCCACATTTCCCACTTCTTCCTCTGGTTAATGACAGTATATTTAGAGCTCGCCTCTCAGGGAAACCTTCCCTGACTGCCCAGACCGTATCAGGTTCCTTGTCATATGCTTTGAGAGAACCTGTCTTATTCTCATCGCACTTGTCCTAATTAGCAATTATACACTCCTTTGTGTAATTAATCTATAATGTCTGTCTTCCCCATCAGACTGCAGCCTCCATGAGAACAGAACAATGTCTTCTTTTGCCTGCTGTTCACCTATGTAAGAGCCTGTCTAGGAGTTCCCACTGTGGCTCCATGGGTTAAGAGCCCGACATAGTCTCCGTGATGATGCTGGTGTGATCCCTGGCCTCATTCAGTGGGTTAAGGATCTGGTGTTGCTGTGGTGCAGGTCACCAGATGCCATTTGGATCTGGTGTTGCCATGGCTATGGTGTAGGCTGTCAGCTGCAGCTCTGAATTGATCCCTAGTCCAGGACCTTCTATATGCTGCAGGTATGGATATGTGTATATGTAAAAGAGCCTCTCTAAATCTTTGTTGCATGAAATAATAATTGTGCCTGTATCACAGAAGGAAATGAGTAAGACGAAGACAAAATGCAGAAATGCAAGGCAAGTCATCAAGGCAGGTTTGGACCCTTCCACACAAAGCAGCACATCTTAGTGGCTAGAGACGTGAGCTACGCTTTGGTCCAAATGCTGGCTCTGCCAACTTACTTGCTTGGGCAAGTTATTGAATCTCTCTGTGACTCAATTGTCTCATCTGTAAAAGGGAGGTGATGATACTGCTTACATCTTAAGAGTTGCTATGAGAATCAATAGCTTTATAAACAGTCCTTGGCATAGAGTAAGTGCAATATATGTCCTTAAAATGAAGAGAACTGAAGCAGAGTTTTGCAGCTTGAGCTGACTCTTTCTCCATTCAGACTCTCCACTCTTTAAACCTCTCCAGCCAAAATTTCACTAACCCTTCATTGCATTCTTGTTGTGTTCTTTTACACTGGCTCTCTTAACGGGGTGGCATGGATGCCACTTGCTGTAAACAGGCCAGATATCCGCTATTTTAGCTGATTCATAGGATGAATAAAATTTTAAATAATACTTACAGGTTCATAACTAGTCCATTACATAGGTGATTTCATTGCCAAGTGAAACATTTTGTGGCAAATAAATAAAGCACATATGACTCAATTTTATTAAATATTAATCCAGTCACTTATAAGTTAAAAAAGAGATATTTGATTTTCAGAGTTTTTTTGTGTGTAGTTTCTGGAGACCATTTAAAGTTGTCAATAATTTATTTATTTGTTTTCCTTAATAATTTCAGTATTGACAGATTTCTCTTACCACAGATTTGACCAAAGAAACTGCTTTAAGCATCTTAATGCTGTCTGGAGAGTAGAAAATTGGTAGTTTTTACTTAGAAGCTTTCTTATTGGTATGATTAAATGTGTAGTTTTAGTGTTGTATTGATCCACAGGGTTTTGGTTTGTTTGCTTGTGATTTGGCAGTTTGTACCTTGTAAAACGTTCATGAGCCATGGCCTAAGGGAATATTTCTTCGTTAAGTTTTTATTTTTATTTTATTTATTTTATTTTATCATTTTGCTTTTTAGGACTGCACGTGTGGCATATGGAAGATCCTGGGCTAGTCACATCTGTTACCGCTAAGCCGCAACAGGAATTCCCTGTTAGGTTTTTAAATCTGAAATTGTGGTTATGCTTATCTCTATGTGTTCTGTCAACATTTGCAACCGTGGAAGTTTATACTAGACGATATGTTTAATAACAGAGTGGATGTGTTCCTGCTTTCTAGCCTGAATTTCTTGGGGTTAGAGGTTGATTAAATAGATAATATCGTGATTAGTGCCTCAGTTTACTAGGATGGTACCTTTGAGAGCATATGAAATTTGCATTTCCCCCATCTTTATGACTTTTATGGAAAATTTGACCTGGTCCTTGTGGTGATAATTTTTCATAATTTTAGAAAACTAGTAATGCTATTCAACTGAAAGCTTTTTAGCCTTCTAATTTCCTTTTATTTCTTTAGCTTTTAAAAAACTATGCTTTATATTTCTACAACTGAAATATGCCTAACCTTTTAGACTGAAAGTACTTCATATTGTGTGAACATTCTCAGGGCTGTTAGACTTGCCATGATGACCTGAAGCGTTTTGTCTGCCTGCTGCAATTTCCTGCTGCCAGTATTAGTCCCCATTTTTCATCCCCCTGTATAGGCTCTTGTCATCAGCCTTTTAATGTTGAGAGAAAGAAATTTTGTGTTACAAAATACAGTGTTATATTATCTGACATTAAAAGGAGAAATTCATTTTAAAGTAACTTCTATTTAAAATTCTTTATGTTGAGTTTTGCAAACTTAAGCAGCAGAACTTACTTTTCCTTTTTGTATTTATTATTTGACTTCTCTTTGTTCCTGTGAATCAAGTGTTTTGAAATTTAGTTGCAAACTTTTAAAACTGTCTTCACTTTTTTGTACCTTCTGAATTTTGGAACAAAATTCTTAGGTGCAAATCTTAGCTCCACTACACACTGACACCAGACAGATTTTAATGAGCATTTCTAAGCCCTACTTATCGACTTATTTGTAGAATGAGGTAATAATGCCAACCTACAGTTATTATAATGACTAGATGCACATAAAATTCATAGCCTAGTGCTCGAAATATTATCATAAATTATTACCTTACATATGTTAGAATAGAATGTAGCTGTTTCAACTTTTGAAAATAAACACACATTTATTTATTCCAAAAAGGTAGTCTGTTTCCTAGCAAATCAATCAAACTGTCAAAAAGAAATATTCCTTTTATATTTCAATGTCTATTTTTTACCATGATGCATTTCTGTCCTTAATATGTTGTTATAAAAATTAACATATAATCAATATTTGGAGGAGTTTGGTAAATTAATAAATATCAAAATAGTTTTATATACATTCTATGATTTAAAAACTAGAATTCTTTTTTTAAAAAAATTTCTAATTCTTCTTCCACCACTTATAAATGCTCTGATTTTTATTTATAGGCAGTTACTTTGACCACCCCATATTGACTGTTTTCGTTCTCCCAACTTGTTTTCAGTAATTAAGCTGATTCAGTCAACCCAGTTGGACCTTTTTTAATGAGTTGGTTTTATACTTGACTAGCAAATGAACAGATCACTTTATTGATGACCATATTTGAAAATGTGATTTTTAATAGGAAAATTTTCATAAGCTACACAATATTGCAGAAATACCTAGAAATGCATTGTGTCTCTCTGTTTCACTAGGTCCACTCCATGCTTTTATCATGAAATCAAAATTTTATTAGTGTAAATTTGGAAACATTAAAGAATAAAGAAAAGATTTTGATATCTTGTTATAAAATTATTAAAGTAGAAAAAGACAACTACAGTGGTTGCAATATATCCATTGAATTTATAAGTCAAATGCAGAAAAATCAGCTCATAACCTCTTGAGATTGAGACGTTGGCACACAGTGACTTTCTTGGCAGGAAAACTTATAAATATGACATTCTTTTCTTGTAAGTGAAGTAGTGGAAACAAATTCTTTTGGATACAGGGAATGGATAAAAAAGTTGAATTTTCAATCAGGTGGGGAGATTTCTGAGATTAGAAGATAAATCTAGTTTCTTTGTTTGATGCGAGTACAGAGCTCTTCTATGGCGTAGAAGATATAGACAAGTTGACTTGGTGATAAGCAGTGTTTGAGAGTCCAGGGTCATAGCTACGCAGGATTTCAGTGACTTGGTGGGAATGTATAATAACTTCAGAGTTATCTCATGGCTGTACTAAGAAGGTGGATTTTTCATGGCGTGCAAGAAGGAGATGGATCTTTCCTTAAATTCTGTGTGTCACATGAGGAAAATGCTTAGCAGATTTTTAGAGTTCAAGGGGCCTAACAAATATTTCTTTGGCTTTTTTCTTTCTTTCAATTATGGGTGGAGTCCCAAGCTCAGCTAGGTAGACAGTAGATTAAGAAGGAAGTGGCTGTCAATGAATAGAATATTTGCTCTTCAGGGAGGAGACAGTTATACTTCAGTTTGAGCGTAAGAAAATGCTTCTGTTTTATTAGAAACAGGCCAGGGCCATTCAGAGGGAAGGTAAAAGGAAAGGGACAGGGAACT
>PVHT021183520.1:829248-857556 GCA_004024745.2 Catagonus wagneri
TGACTTCGCCACAGCCACAGCAACGCGGGATCCAAGCCAAGTCTGCAACCTACACCACAGCTAACTGGCAACGCTGGATCCTTAACCCACTGAGCAAGGCCAGGGATCGAACCCGCAACCTCAGGGTTCTTAGTCGGATTTGTTAACCACTGAGCCACGAAGGGAACTCCCTGACTTATGTTGAATACTTACTCTGAAATGATTGTTTTAGATAATATGGAAATTAATGTTAGAACTATTACTAGGCTGCTGGTGATACCATCCATGTCTTGATGACTGCTGTGGCATCATATATGTATCACTGTAGCTATGTTTCCATTCTAAATTCTTGTTTAGGAGTTCCCATCGTGGTGCAGTGAAAATGAATCTCACTAGGAACCATGAGCTTGTGGGTTCAATCCCTGGCTTTGCTAAGTGAGTTAAGTATCTGGCATTGCCATGAGCTGTGATGTAGGTCGCAGACCCGGCTCAGATCCTACGCTGCTGTGGCTGTGGTGTAGATCAGCAGCTGCAGCTCCAATTGGACCTCTAGCCTGGGAACTTCCATATGCTGTGGGTGTGGCCCTAAAAAAAGGCAAAAGTAAATAAATAAATTCTTGTTTAAAGTGTGTAGTGCCAATGAGAATGTTACAGATCATGCGGACTAAGGTTTTCCCCTAGTTCCAAAAATCTGTATGATTAAACTGTGCTTCATTGAATACCACTGTTTCAGAGGCAGCATGTTCCCCCTCAAGTGATACCGTTCCCTGAACTGTCTGTTATTTCCTCTCAATCCCAAATTACAGAGATTTGCTGAGGTCTCAGATCCTCAGATGTTTTAAAATCATGTCTCAGAGAGTAGCACTTGAACTATGACTTAAAACAACTTAGAACTCACAGGGTGATTTCCTAGCAAGTTGTATCAAAAGTTCTGTGACCTTATAATAGACAAACTTAATATCCTTTTTTAAATATTTAAAATTTTATTCAACATATTTAAAATAAAAAATAAATTTTTTCAACATATATTATTACAGTAGTTCTATATAAGTTATGAAAATAAACTTCCTTATAATCCCTTTATCCACTAATTTCTTTCGTTCATTTATTTGTAGATACTCATTCAATTCTTGTCCATGTGCACATATGCTTAAAGTGGATACTGAGGTAAAGATGTTTCTTTTTGATTCCTTTACATTTCCCTGCTGCTAACCTGCTAAAATTTGGTTTAGAAGAGACATACATAACAGATTAAAACTATTAAGTGTTTCAGAGGGAGAGCAGTCAGGTAAACAATTACATATTAAGTCAGTGGAATAATCTCTGTATGGATTTTTTTGATGCAAAACAAGGACAGAACTCTGGCTGAAGAATTTTCGATAATGATGGAATTTATATGACCTCTCTCCTTCGTGGCTTTTCTGCTGTAAAAAAAAGGTGACAGATTCAACCCAAGTATTTTCAGTAATCTTTACACTCATGGTTTCATCCCACTATGAATTCTGTAATGCATAATGAGCTGAGATCTCTGGCTCTGTGACGTCCCACATTCATATCATTCTTAGGGATGCCCTCTGACACATGAATTATGTGTTACATAGGTGGGCATTCCATCTGAAAGATTTCCCACATTCAGGACTTGCATAAGGTTTCTCTCTGGTAGGGTTATCTTTTATCTAATAAGCCTGTACATGTGAAAAAATATTTTTTTCACACTGATTGCATGTATCCAGTTTGCCTTCAGTATGAGTTCTCCAGTTTGCAAAAAAAAAAAAAAAAAAAAAAAAGAGAGAGAGGGAAGCAGCTAAAGGGTTTTCTGCATACTTCCACATTCTTTACTTTCATAGATTCCTCACCAGTATGATTAATGTGATGTCGGTGTAGTGAGAACTCCTGCTGTATACAGGCGTCCCTCATTTTATCATGCTTCACTGTGTTGTTTTGTTTTGTTTTTGTTTTTTTACATGTTTTTTGTTTGTGGCAACCCTGCATCAAGAAAATCTATCAGTGACCCTGAATGTCTTATTCATCTTTGTCTTGCTTGTATATAGCACACAGTGGATGCTTAATAAATGTTTGTTGAATGCAAAAAAAAAAAAAAATCTGTCAGTGCCATTTTCCCAACAGCATTTACTACTTTGTGTTTCTTTGTTACATTTTGGTTAATTCTTAAAATATTTCAGGCCCTCCATCAGCATATATATATATATATATATATATATATATATATATATATTTATTTATTTATATTTATATTTCTGTGTAAGTTGCTGAAGTCTCAGATGGTGGTCAGCACTTTTAAGCAGTAAACTATTTTTAATTAAGGTATGTATATTGGTTTTTAGGTGAAAATTCTTTCACACACTTAGTAGACTACAAAATTGTGTAAATAGGACTTTTATATGCACTGGGAAACCAAACAATTTGTGACTTGCTTTTTTGCAGTGCTTATTTTATTGCATTGGTCTGGAACTAAACCTGCAGTGTCTCTGAGGTTTGCCTGAATTCTTCACATTCGCAGGGCTTGTGCTTTTATTTATACCCTCAGATGTACCAAGGGATGATCTATGAGTAAGCAAGTTAACACTATCGTTTATGTTGGAGTTCCTGCAAATTGAATAAAATGACTGTTCTAACAAAAGATTTGACTGTATTTATTTCACTTCCTTACGTAGCTTTTCTGATGTCTGCTGAGCTAAATCATGCTTTAAACTTTTAATACTTGAATCATATTTGCAGACCCACTCCCTAAGCATAGCTAAGCATCAAGAATATGGTCTCCTCAATATTTACTGTTTTCTGTAGACTCTGCTAAGTGCTTTCGTTTGAGTGAGGGCAACTTGCCTGAAATGTCTCACCTCATTCTCTGAACAATTGTTCAGCTTGTCTTTACGTTTCTAGACTCTTAATGATAGATATGAGAAATCATTTTTGGACATTTCTTCTATTTAAATGTCATAGTGTTATTATTGAATGTTGATGATTTAATTTCAACTGCAGTCTCTCAGTCTGGCCAGGTCTCTTGGTGACTTCCTTTCTCTACCAGCCTTGGTTATTCTGCATTTTCCGACTGGAGGATTTACATCTCTTTGGAAAGCCCTAAGGAATCAGGTCCATATGCTTCTCAAGCATCACATTTTTGTAAACAATCTGCTGGAGAGTGTACAGCAGTTCTTACTCCTCCATAGTGTAGTTCATAACCACATCCCTGACAGTCACCCATACCTGGGACTAGATGGTTAATAACTCAGCTTCTGTTCCCTCCTCTGTTTCTTTTTCTTTCTTTTTCTTTGCCTTTTTTCTTTTTAGGGCCACACCCGCAGCATATATGGAGGTTCCCAGGCTAGGGGTCCAGTTGGAGCTGAAGCCACCTGCCTACGCCACAGCCACAGCAATGCTGGATCCAAGCCTCATCTGTGATCTACACCACAGCTCACGGCAATGCTGGATCCTCAACCCACTGGATATGTCCAGGGATTGAACCCGAGTCCTCATGAATGCTAGTTGGGTTGCTAACTACTGAGCCATGACGGGAACTCCTCCCTCCTCTTTCTTAATGGAGATTTCTTGATTAAGTAAATAGACCTGGACATGCAACACTTCCACTTTTTATATATCAGTTTACTCACCTACAAAAAAAAGGAGGACATTTATAACCTAGGCATTAGAAACCTGGCTGAGCCAACAGAGTGGTTTTTAAAATAATGAACCTTAATGTCTTTGGGTGGAGTTTTATTATCTGGTTCCTATGGTTGCCACTTGGCATACAGGGCAAGGCAGGGTTCCTAAGTTTGGAATACGCTGCCCAAAGCATTTTTTTCTTCTTGCTCATCTGGTCTAATTAACTTAAATTAATTGTCATAGGGGACAAATGATTGGTTCAGATCTCTTCGGTCTTCAGTATGACAGAACATAAGAGAGTTAATGCAACCCTAGTGCAAGACCGTAAATGTATGCTCTTTTCTCTCCCTGATGAATGTGAATGGCTTCTAAACATACTTCTTAAAAGACTTAGAAAAGAACCTAAAAAGAGTTTATTTATTAACTCAGTGACTGCACACATGAATATCTGTTAATTTGTTCTCATAAAAAATACCACATGTCATACTGCAGCTACAATTGGGGTACCTCTTGGTTACGTTTGTGGTAGCTGATCCATCTTCCAAGGTACCCATGTGTTTGGTTTTTGCAAAGGTCAGTCTGATGAAATATACATATGAATATGATGGGGACCATCAGTGGAGGATGGTCCTGGATCCTTTAAACCTTTATGCTTCACACTAACTTCTGCTATTCCCACTATTAGTGGATATCTTTATATGTATATATATATATATATATATATATATATATACTGTCTTGAAAGAACAAGGAGGAGAGCAGTATCCAAAACTTCTGGTGCTTTTCATTCTCTAATATTTTATTTGAAAGGGCAGTGAGACAAACTGGGAGTCTCCTATCTGCAGTTATGTGTGTTTACAGTGTCCTTTTGGGACTAAACCACATCCGTAGATGCAGTGGATCTGCTATGGACCAGACTTATTACTCACCTTCATATAGCACCAATCCAGTGGAAGGAAGGGTGTAATGGCGTTTCCAGTCCCTAGAGAGCAAATGTCAGCTCATACTGTATATCTAAGAATTCTCAAAATGTCAGATTTCACCCTCTCTGTCCTATGTGGCTGCTTTTATAAATGCTGATCCTTAGTTAATCCTACAGGGAGCTCAGGAGTTAGAATGGTCCCTCAGACTCATTCTGTTTGTGGAAAAGGACCAAATTTTTGACCCCTTCAATGGGCCAGTCACTCTCTTTCCCTGGAGAGAAGGCAAGGCATCTTCCTGCAGTCAAAGGCAATTTCCAGAGAGGCATTCAGATGTAATCCACCAATAGATGTCTCTCCTGGTATCTGGAAGAATGAGTATTTTGGTCCTGAAAAAGGGATGTAGACAGCATACCACGGCATCCATTCCAACACCATGGCCACATTTTAATGGCAGAATGTATGAAATATGAGAAAAGAAATAAGATCGTGGAGAAGGCCAAATAAAATCTTCAGGCTTCACCCTGTACCATTATCATAACATCACCGATCACATTCTTTCAGTAAACCTTATAACACATGCCACAGGTTGTGAGCAAGGTTAGGGAGCAAGGTTAGGGATCCTAGTATCGTCTGGACCCTGACTGAGTTCCAGGAACTCTGAAGTGCATTTAGTCCTTAAAGAATGAGTAAAATGATTCATAATCCAATGAACTGATTTACCCACAGTCACTAGCCTGTACGTGAGAGAGCGAGTGACAGAACATGAGTCTGCTTCCAAGGACTGCTGTGCCTTTCCTACTGAACCTAAAGGTCTTTATGGAGAACTAAACCAAGGTGATTGTCTAAAAAGTAGATAAATAGAGTACATTGGATCTGGGATAATGCGATGATTCAAGTCAACAGGGATATTTAGATGAATAGGAATTATTACTTTAGGAAATGAGAGCAATTTGCAACTTGTTCTTACAGTTGTATCTTTTAAAATATTTTATACTATTTGATGATGCATATCTTCAAATAGGTTTTGGTTGTTGAATGGTTGTACTTGACTTGCTGTCAGTTTCTTCAGTGAGACATACAGTTTTTTTGTTTTGTTTTGTTTTATTTGTTCGTTTTGCTTTTTAGGGCCGCAACCACAGCATATGGAAGTTAACAGTCTAGGGGTTGAGTTGGAATTACAGCTGCTGGCCTACACCACGGCCACAGCAACGCGGGATCTGAGCCACTTGTGCCTCACACACCACAGCTCATGGCAACGCCTGATCCTTAACCCACTGAGAGAGGCCAGGGCTCGAACCCACACCCTCATGGTTCCTAGTCAAATTCGTTTCTCCTGTGCCACGATGGGGAACTGCTAGACGTACTGTTAATGTAAATATTTTACTACTTTTAGCAAAGGTGGGTGGACTTCACACATACTAATCCCTCTTCATAAACATTGATGTCTGATGGTACATGAAAATTTGTTTGAGTGGCTGAGAATATATATATTGGAAACAGTATTAATAGCTTCCTAGATAATAAGGTGAGATAACATTGCAGCATCATTTGAGGAACATCACTCAACACTAGTTTGCATTACTTGTTGTAAGTACTTCCTTTAAGATTGCTTGGGGGAAAATTATGTGTGGAGATTCTTGACATTTTGAGAGGACATATGCTACATAATATTAAAATTATATTTATACACTGTATTTCAGGGAACACTGATATCAGCCTAGGGATAATTCTAGATTTTTCTTTGTACTGGGACTTGCACATTTAGTTACTGAGATAGTTTTGATACACTGGAATCCAGTGATTCTGGATCCAGCTTCCGTTAAGTTGTCAGGATTCCTATATGAATGCCTCTGCAAAAAATAAAAATAGGTCTTTAGGAAAGGCCACAAAACAGTCCCACAAAAATGGGGATTATTGTTCTTATTTCAGAACTTCCATGGTCTTGGTTTACTTCTTTTTGTTTTCTTTCTTTGTGGTTTTGCCTTGTCCTGTCCCAAAGAGGCATGTGACAGGAAATCCAGAGAGCAAAGTGGATATTCAACCTGTTGATAATTTGGTATCAGAGGGTTTTAAAGATCATATAGAAATCATATTCATCTGACACTTGAGTTGACCCTTGAACGACATGGGTTTGAACTGCACAGGTCCACTTATATGTAGATTTTTTTTTCAGTAAATACCTACTACAGTACTAAAAGATCTATGGTTGGTGAAATCTTGGATGTGAAACCACAGATACAGAGGACAGACTGTAAAGTTATATGGGAATTTTCGACTTGGGTGGAGGTTTTGACACCCGCAACCCCCTGCATTGTTGCTGCGTCAATTATACTTGCCTGTTCTGAATTTAAAGATGAAAACCAGGAGTTCCCGTTGTGCCTCAGAGGGTAAAGAATGCAACCTCGTGTCCGTGAGAATGCAGGTTCAATCCCTGGCCTCGCACAGTGGGTTAAGGATCCAGTGTTGCTACCGGCCCAGCTGCGGCATGAGTCACTGATGTGGCTCGGATCTGGCATTGCTCTTTTCTGTGGCATAAGCTGGCATCTATAGCTATGACTCCTAGCCCAGCAGCTTCCATATACCTCGGGTAAAGCTGTAAACAAAGAAACAAAAAAGTTGAAAACCAGAAGAGCCCCGCAGAGGATAAGGCCCTCAGTCACTCAACTGGTTAATAGTTGGGTGTAGTGCTCTTGTTGCCTTAGTGCCCATTGCTTTGTGACTTAATATTTTTGTAAGCAAATTGGCCTCCAAAGCAACACGTACTTTAGCTATGGAGGTGACAAACAAACAGAAAATCTGTTCCCTTCTCTCTTCTTCGTTTTTGGTAAATTTAACTTTAGCTTTTCAAGAGCAGGTTGTTTTAAGGGCACGCATTGGTGTACAGAGTAGCAGAGCAGACAGCCAGCATCCTGCCTTCTGGGCCTTTCCCGCCAGTGTGTCCCCCTAAATGGGGAGGTGCTGAGTGCTGGGAGGGAGCGGCGAGGGTGAAATCAGCGTCGCACTAAGCAATGAAAGAGGCTTTTACTTCAAGTCTCCCATTCGTGCTGTGTCAATAATTAATTAATATGGGTTTATTACTAATTTAGAAAAGGCGATCAGCCATCTCATGTAAGAAGTCACTTGTATTGTTTTAACGTGTGGCCTGTTCTATTTCATTTGAATTATGTCTGAACATAAATTCTATGTTCAGACCTTGAGAAGAATTTTTTTTCATGTGAGAAACAGATTTATATCGAGCCGTGTCCTCTGTCGTGGTTGTAATTCTGACTAGAGCCTGGCTCTCTTGTTGGTTATGTGTTGTTTCCTCTTGGCAACAATATTTCACAGTAGGCTTTGCCAAGGTCAAATAATGTAATAATTACTCAGAAGATAAGAGAAATGCTTATTCTTGAAACAGCTCACTGTGCTACCCAGTGACCTTGACCAAATTAGAAGAACTTCATGCATTTCTTTTCAAAGACTGAGCTAAGTAGACAAACGGGGAAAAATGTACGTCTTTTCATTGGCATTTCGGAAGATTTAATTTCTCATTGAAATTTAAGAAAATCGCTTGCTCTGACACCTTTCTGGCTGTATAAGTTGGTCCATTACAATTTTTGCCAAGGTGTCTTTTTTTGAATACAATTATTGTTTAAAATACATTAACCTCAAGTTTCACAGACAGTGGGACTATAGGTCTTCCTTGTATTCTTATTTCCTATTGCCTTATTTTTCTGATGAAGTAGTGCATTATCCTTTAAATAAATAAAACACTGACTGATCATTAACAGGTTCTAAAAGTTAATTTTCTAGTAATAACGAGAGATGCTATGTTTGTATCCCCTTAAAATTCATACTTTGAAATCCTAATGCTCAGTGTGATGGTATTAGAAGGTGGGGCCTTTGGGAGGAGATTAGATAGTAAGTGCAGAGCCCTCATGAACGAGATCAGTGTCCTTATCAAGGACAGAGAGCTGACTTGCACCTTCCATAGTGTGAGGACAGAGAAAGAAGTTGGCAGTCTGTGACCCAGAAGAGGACCTTCACCAGAACCTGACCATGCTGGCATCCTGACCTTGGACTTCTAGTCTCCAGAACTGTGAGAATCTGTGATGTTTTGTTATAGCAGCCTTAATGAACAAAGACCATAGTTTGCAATTGAGCTGTTCTAATTCTTTAACTTAATGCAAATTGACACCATTGACAAGGTTTTATGCACTTGCCTAGAAAGTTGGCCGGGTTACAGCAGAGCCCAAGCCCATGGCTGAGGATTAGAGATGTGCTTTCATGTAATTCTGTCTAGTTCACAGAAAGTTTGTAGTGCAGCCTTGACCTCCCTGGCAGAATGCACGACTGTGTGTACTGCTCTGACTAGCCCATTTATTCTTGGTTCACCATACATCTGAAAAGTAGGAGGCATGGCTGCTCTTGGTCTAGAGCATCTTCAACCATACATGGTGATGGCTTCTTGTTGTGCTTGAAATAAAAACAATCCCCTGATAGAGTCCTAGTTACATGTTTATGTATAAAATGGGCATTTGAATGATGTGTATGCACTCTGAAGATATCTAGTGCTCAAATCTGCCTCTATGAAATGCAGCTTATGGTACCCCAGCTATTTGCCAAGGCAGAAATAGCCAAGTGTTAACATCTCTTGTTTTCTCCTGTGTAGAACAGCATGATGAAATGGCCTTTGAAGCCAGACAACCTAGCTTCAAATACTGACTCGACTAATTACGTTAATTATATAACCTGTCTTTGAGTTATCTAATTCCAGTTTTTAAATCTGGAAACAGGAGATGACAGATTGAAAGACAGGTAGATAGATATGGTGCCATATATATATATATATATATAATCATAAAATGTTGGTTTTAGGATTATATGATAAAGCAAATGTTTGGAACCGTTAATTTTTGTTGGAGGAAGTAAAAAAGATTGACTTGACTTACCTAGTTTTTAAGAATAAAATGAAATCAGAAGGACCTGATTTCACTGAATTTATACCTATTTATCTTCTGAATTGAGTCACCTTGCATGGATGCAGTCTGATTCCTAAAGATCTTCAGAGAGGAACACTCTAAAGCCGCTTTGGCGGACTATTCTAGAATCTGGCACCACTCAAAGGGAACTCTTTCTCGTGTCTAACCTGCTCATATCTCTGTTGCTGCTGCAACTCAAATTCATTTTTCCTTGCAACTGGTGTTTATTATGCTCATATTAACCCCAGAAATGAATTTAAATAATGATTTCATTATCCCTGAGGTTTCTTTTTTTCATAAACTAAAACCTTTGCCTGTAAAGGGAGTTTAGGGCCTCACGTATCCCTCTTAATTTTGATGAATGCATTTATCTTCTTGCCGTAGATTGTCCATGGTCATTATCAGTGAGAAAACTGGGGACCGAATGTCTTGGGTGAGCTGTCAAGGTCGGCGTTTAAGTCAGTATCCATGAGAGAGGTCTTGGAGGAGCTAGTAGGAAAGCACATTTGAAAATTAAATGTAGTTCACTTTATAGGTTTCCTTATTTTAAAAAACTGACCTGTGTTTACACTTCATCTCTTTAGTTTTAAACTTATTGCCTTTCTGATGGTCTCGTTTACAGTTTATGACCTTAAATTTGAACCTCTTTCCTGGGTATGAAAGATTCTTGTAGAGCATATTAAGCCCTTGAGAAGATTATGCTAGGTGCTTTAGTTCTGGCTATGTTTGCTTTCAGCATTATGGTTCTGCTAGTGGTGACATATTTCAAAAGAACCTGTGTGACCGTTAAAATTCTTCATGGTGGAATTTATTTCTTTTCACCCTGTGTTCATATGTACAGATTAATTGCTTTCTCTGTAGCTGTCTGCATAGGGCTGGCTTCCTCAAAGTGCGCTCACACCTCTTATTTTGCCAGGGTACTACTATGGTTTGAACCTAATTTGGTGAAAATTCTGGGTTCAGTAGAATTGCCTGTTTAGCTTCCTGGTGAGGCTTGGGCTTGATTTTGTTTTGTTTTGTTTTGGTTTTAAGCATGCAGCTCAATTCACAGCATTGCACCAAAGCTCTAGAGTGTTTACACATATCTAGATATAGACACATATCAACATTCACACAGAGACACTCCCACATTTCAGACAAGAATGCAGTTATTAGCATATCCTAGTTCTGTACAGGTTTTTCCAAAGAAATTTAGATATTATTGTTGGTATGTTTAGGTAGTTTCTTAGGCTTCTAAAAGCTTAGTTTGCAATTAAACACACACAGTTGTAACTCACTGCTAAACATGGCACTACTGTGCAAACTGATCCTGCTATCTAATGATGACAAATGATTATACATATATTTCATTATTAACTACAAATAAGTCAATCAATTTATCTTAATAATATCATTTTTGAATGTTTTGTCTTCTGATAAGGCTCCTAATAGGTACCAGAATTCAGATTTTATGAAAATATTAGTTATCTTTCTGTGTTCATTAATGAAGCATATATTTATCTAGCCAAGACATGGAAAAAAACCTAAAGTGTCCATCAACAGATGAGTGGATGAAGAAGACGTGGTGTTGGAGGTCCTGTCCTGGTGCAGTGGACTAAGAATCTGCCTGCGGTGGCTCAGGTCGCCGCAGAGCTGCGGGTTCAGTCCTCAGCATGGCGCAGTGGGTTAACGGATCTGGTATTGCCACAGCTGTGCTTAGGTCCATGGCTGTGGCTCAAATTCAACCCCTGGCCCAGAAATTTCCATATGCCATGAGTGCAGCCAAAAAAAAAAAAAAAAAAAGGTGTAGAGTATATAACGGAGTACTACTGAGCCACGAGCCACAAGGGAACCAGAAGAACAAAATAGTGCCATGCAGGTAGAGCTTATCACACTGAGTGAAGGAAGTCAGAAAGAGAAAGAGAAATATCATGTGATATCACTTAAACGTGGAATCTGATATATGCAAATGGACTTATCAGTGAAACAGAAACAGTCTCATGGATAAGAACAGACTTGCGGTTTCCAAGAGGAGGGATGGAGTAGGAGGTTGGGGATAACGGATGTAAGCTATTATCCATGGAGGGGATAAACAACAAGGTTCTACTCCATAGCTCAGAGAACTATATTCAGTGTCCTAAGATAAACAGTAATTGAAAAGAATATTTTAAACAGAGTATAAGTGTGTGTGTGTATCCATATATAAAACTGAGTCACTTTGCTGTACAGTAGAACTCAACATAACGTTGTAAAGCAACCGTACCTCGAGAAATAAGTAAAGTGTTAAATTAAAAAATTTATTTATGGTTTAAAGTAGGTATTTTGAGGGTTTAATGAAAGGTCATTATGAATCCTATCCTAAAGGAGATTTTGATGCAGTAGGAAAGAAATATAAAATATCTGTTATATAGGGTAGAAGACTATTAGTATCATGTAGAGCTTTGGAAGCTTGGAGTAAGAGGAAGAGATAACTTCCTGTTTGGGGAATCAGCAAGGGTTTCTCTGGGACATGAAAGATGACAGGGATTTGGGTATGATGAAATGGAACAGTGTGGGGAGATATTCCATCTAAAGAGCAAACTAAGCCAAAATTTATATGCAGTTTTGGTGGAAACTTTGGGAACTCTTCATTTTGATTAAATATAACGGTGGTAAATAAGAATGACCAGCCTGAGAGTGAAGACTCTGAATGTCAAGATAAGGAGAGAATTAGTTGTAACTGTAGGTTCTTTGTTTAGCATGTTGGAGGTCTTGAATAGAGGCCTATTCTCTCCCTCTCTCTCTCTCTCTCTCTTTCTCTCTATCTCTATCTCTATCTCTGTGTCTCTCTGCCCTCACACCCCTACCTCTGCCCTGCCATCTTTAGACTATTGGTTCCTCAAAGGTTTGATCTTTGATTTTCATGTAGTCAGCACCAATATTGGAGATGCTAAAACAGATTTTGATAAATGAATGTTGAATAATCAAGATGCAAGTTTTTAGGTAGTTGAGAAGTTGAGCATGTTTTAGGCTAGTGTTTGGGAAGCTGAAATTTGGGAAAAATAAAAGCTGGCATCCTTAGGTAAGAAGAAACAATGAAAACGGCTGATACTGGAGTTTGTCAGAGATTATTTCCCTAGTCTATGCCTCTAACTTCTACACCTGGCGTTTATGCCAACCACCTGGAAACTTTTCAGTCTGACGGATTTCTAAGCTTTATTCTTTGGAGGTTATGATTTGGTTGGGATGAGTCCAAGGATCTGGGTTTGAACACGGTATTTTGCCAGGTCTGGGAACCACTTATATTGTAAGTGAGACATAATGAGGGCCTGGTCTCATTTTCCCATGAAAATTGAGGGTGGCATGCTCTCAGAAAATGTTACACAGAGAATTGAGTAAACTTACGAACAAATTCTTCCCTAATGGCAGGAGAGAATGAAAACTGGCATCAGGCTTTCAATCCTGATGCTGTGAGGTGGTGATGTCATCAGTGTTTAATGTTTGTCAACAGAGATGATGAATTATACTTTGGAGAGATGGAGAAAGTGGGAGGATCTAGGAGGATCTAGGCCAGTATCTTTGTCCAGCAGAAGATTCCAAGGTTGCTTGGAAGGGAGGACAGCACAGAACTGGGGATTAAGAGTTTAAAGTGAATTCTTGTAAAAATGTATAATAATAGTGATTATGATGATGAAAATATAAATACTACTAATCATTTAAAGAAACTACCACTTATGTAGCAGCCTGCTGTTAAGAAATTTACACACAGTATCTAATATTATTCTTACAAAAGCCTTGGGAGATCCCAGTTTACAGAAAAAAAAAATCGAGATTCAGAATTTCATTTTCTGTGATCAGACAACTTGTAAATGTGTGGTATATGTTTTGATGACTCCAGCACTCGGTGGATGACCTCAAAAAAAAAAAAAAATGAAAACCTTTGTGCCATAGTGACAAAATGGTGAAGGAAGATCAGCTACAGATTTTTTTCAGTTACTTGAAAAAAAAATGACGTTTTGGAGAAAGTGGGTCTTTTTTCTTTTTTTTTTGACAACAACCATGGCTTCAGAGAAGTAAATTTGTATAGGAACTTGAGAGAATCTAGTGGCTTTGATAAATGGGAGGTTGTAGCCACTTCTGGAGTTAGAATTTCAGAGAAGTGGAGATGGGAGAAGACAAGGTATTAGAAGCATGTCTTCTGTGACCAGGAGAGCTTGAGTGTAGCAGCTCTATCGGCAGGTTGGTGTTTATGGAAAAGAAAGAAGAGAGGCCCTATCTGTGAATGTTCAGGGTGAAAATGTTCACACATTTTACAAGTACAGAAATAGACTTGGAAGGAGCTGATTGTTGCATAACTGTAGAAGTGTCGCTGAGATTGGCTTTCATTCAGGTCGCTGGCTTCTAAGGGTAGGAAAAATAATTGGAGAATGTGGCAAGCGTGGATGGTTGGATGGATAAGGATGTGACTGTCTCTTTATACTCTTGCTATTAAGAAGAAAAAGAGGATAGATATTGGAAAGACAAAACGATGGCTTTTCCTAGAAAAGGCATATCTCTTCAGCCTCTTAGTTCCAGAGAATAGAGTGTGAATATGATAGAAAAAGAAGAGTAAACATAAAATGATGTAAAGAGCAGCAGAGAGAAGCTGAGTTGTAACTGTGTCCCAGAAGTGCCTCAACCAGAAGAAAATGCTTACGATGAACTATTTATTCAGTCTTAGGGCTGTACATTGTTGGAGGAGGATCCCAAATTTCTCCAAATACCTCCTTGTGTTTTTTTTGCCCCAAACTTTATCATTTAAATACTATTTTTCTCATTTTTTTTTTCTTTTTCAGCCATACCCACTTTGTATGGAAGTTCCTGGGCCAGAGATTGAATCTGAGCTGCAGCTGTGACCTATACCACAGCTGCAGCAACGATGGATCCTCGACCCACTGAGCCACAGGGGGAACTCATTTAAATTTTAGTGAGGTAAAACTAACATACCATAAAATTTTCCCTTTTAAAGTGTACAATAGAGCACTTTTTAGATATTTGCAAAGTTATGACACCATCACCACTAATTCCAGAACATTTTTCTAATTCCCCAGAGAGACCCCGTACTCATTAACAATCACAGTCTGTTTACCCCTCCATTCAGCTCCACTACCTGCACAGTGTTTTTACAGATTTGCCTGTTCTGGACATTTTGTGTAAATAGAGTCATATGTCATGTGACCTTTTGTGTCTATCTTCTTTTCTTTACCATACTGTTTTTAAGGCTCATTCATGTTGTAGCACTTATCTGCACTTTATTTCTGTCTGTGGTTGAGTAGTATTTCATTGAATTTTTATACCACATTTATTTACACATTTCTCAGTTGATGGGCATTTGGACTGTTTCCATTTTGGGGTTATTATGAATAATGCCACAATGAACATTCGAGTACAAGTTTTTTTTAGTGAACATATGTTTTTGTTTCTCTTGAGTATGTACCTAGGAGCGGAATTTTTGTCATGTGATAATTCTATATTTACTTAAGCAACTTCCAAACTATTTTATAAAGTGGGTATACCATTTTACATTCCCTCCGTTGATATATGAAGGTTACAATTTCTTCACATCCTTGCTAACACTTATTTTCCATCTTTGTGGCTATAGTTATCTTGGTGAGTGTGAAGCAGTATCTCACTTTGGTTTTGATTTGCATTTTCCTACCGATTAACAATGTTGGACATCTGTTTATATACTTACTATCTATTATATCTTATTTGGAGACATGTCTGTTCTTATCCTTTGCCTATTTATAGTTCCAATCTGATATGACTGTTGCTACCTCCGCTTTCTAACTGTCTCTGTTTCCATGAAATATATTTTTCCATCCCCCCACTTTCAGTTTATGTGTGTATTTAAGCTCTGAAGTGAGTCTCTTTTAAGCAGCATATAGGTGGGTCTTGTTTTGTTTTGTTTTTTAAATCCGATCAACCACCCTGTGTCTTTTGATTGGAGCATTTAGTCCATTGACATTTAAAGTGATTATTGACAGGTATGTACTTAATGCTGTTTTGTTACTTGTTTTCTGGTTCTTTTTGTAGTTCTTGGTTTTTTCTTCATCATTTAGTTTCTCCCCTTGTACTTTGATGATTTTCTTTAGTGGTATCCTTCTGTTCCCTTCTCTCTAGTGTTTTTGTATCTGTTGAAGGTTCTTGACTTGTCACCATGGTGCTTTTTAAACTGGTAGCCAGTTAAGGTCAAACATATTCTAAAAGAGCTACCTTTTTTACTCCTCTCCCCCACATTTTGTGTTTTTGATGTCATAGTTTACAAGGTCATGTTTATTCATAACTTCACTGATTATTGTAGTTATAGCTGCTTTTACGGTTTTGTTTTGTCTTTTTAATCTTCATACTGGCTATTTAAGTGGTTGGCCCACAGCTCTTACTATATATTTGCCTTTCCTAATGGGAATTTTCCTTGCTTGTAGATTCGTACTTCTTGTTATAGCCATTTTTTCCACTTAGAGAAGAACTTTTAACATTTCTTTTAGGGTAGCAATGATGGCTTTTCATTTTTGTTTGTCTGAGAAGGTTTTTTTTTAATTTATCTTTCAATTATGAATGATAACCTTGCTGAGTAGTGTGTATCCTCGGTTGCAGATTTTTTTTTTCTTTTTGGTGGTTTAAATATATCATGTTGCTTCTTTCTGGCCTGCAAAGTTTCTGTAGAAAAATCAGCTGATAGCCTATGGAGGATCCCTTGTACGTGACTCTTTGCTTTTCCTTTGCTGCCTTTAGAACTGTCTTTACTTTTAACTTCTATCATTTTAATTATGATATGTCTTGGTGTGGATCTATTTGGGTTCATCTTATACTCTCTGTGCATTCTGTATCTAAATATCTGTTTCCTTCTTTGGGTTTGAGAAGTTTTCTTTTTTTTTTTTTTTGTCCTTTTATGGCTGCACCCGTGGCCCATGGAGGTGCTCAGGCTAGGGGTCCAATCGGAGCTGTAGCTGCTGGCCTACACCACAGCCACACCAACATGAGATCCGAGCTGCATCTGTGACCTACACCACAGCTCACGGCAATGCCAGATTCTCAACCCACTGAGCAAGGCCAGGGATTGAACCCACAACCCCATGGTTCCTAGTCGGATTCACTTCTGCTGAACCACAACAGGAACTCCTGGGTTTGAGAAGTTTTTAGCCATAATTCCATCAAATACATTCCTGACCCCTTCCTCGCTCCCTTCTACCTCTATAATGCTAATGTTTGTACTCTTGATGTTACTCCATTGATCTCTTAAGCTTTTCTCATTTTTTTCATTTGATTTTCTTTTTGCTCTTCTGATTAATTTCTATTGTTCTGTCTTCCAGATCACTAATGTGTTCTTCTGTATCGTTTAGTGTACTATTTCACTCCTTCTAGTGTGTTTTTCATGTCAGTTATTGCATTTTTCAGTTCTGAAGTTTTTTTTTTTTCATGTTATAATTCCTAGTTAAAATTCTCGCTGTATTTATTCTTTTTCCTAATTCAGGTAGCATTCTTATTACTAATGCTTTGAATTCTCTTTCTGGTAAACTGTTAGTCTATTTCATTATTGGATTTTTTTAGTGTTTTTTTCAGTTGAGAGTAGTTCTTCTGTTTTTTCATTTTACTTAGTGTTTTCTGTCTCTACGAATTTAGGTAAAGTAGGTACCCATAACAGTCTTTAAAGGGTACCTTTATGTGGTAGGGTCCCTAAACAGTCTACATGCGCCCTGTGGCTTTGATAGGAAAGCTGAATTTGATGTAACAGAAATCACATCTTTCCTCAGGGTGCATGGGCAGATTTCACTTTGATCAGAGGTGGGGCTTTAGTTGGAGGGGCTAGAGCTGGAGCCAGATATGAGGTGGGGCTCTCCCCCTGCTGTCACCACCATATTGAGGACAGAGTCAGATCCCATGTCGATGGAGCAAAAGCCTTGTGGGTCAGGTTTGAGCTGGCTCTGTTTCATTTAAGTGTGTGTTCTCCACTCTCCCAGAATAGGCACCCTTACCCCAGAGGGGAGCAGCGCTGAAGCAAGAGGGACCCATGTAAGCTCCCTGCTCTTGACAGGTTGCAAGTGGTGGAGGGCCAGCTATACACTGAGGTCTGGGCTGTCTCCAGTGTATCACCAGCAGTGGCAGTCCCCCCTGCATCTGGGCGAGTGGTGGAGCCTCAAAGTAGAGAAGGCAATACATGTAGATGTATTCAGCATGTACTGGGTCATGGCAGTCCAGCTGCTGTCACAGATTGGGGTCACCTTTGATGTGCTGCTTATGCAAGCATCAGCAGTGGCGTCCCCCATCCAGCTATTGTCAGTTGCCACCCAGGGTCCAGATTGCCTCTGTATCTCCATGCTGAGCTCTCTTGCTGGTCCTGGCAGCCCTTACTCCACTAAAAAGATGTGACATGAAGTAAGCGGGGCTGGAACATTCACTTGGATGAGCCTGGGGTGTGTACTGGGGGAGGTCACGGGAACCTGGGCAGCTGCTGAAGCAGTCCTCAGTCAGTCCTCTCTGACCCATCTTGGGATGAAGCCAGGGCTCACATGCTTCTCCCAAGTGGAGTGCAAGATTTCCACAGCCCTTCTGTTAGTCCCACTAGCCCTCCAATCAGCCAAGTGAGCTTGTCTTCCCTGTGTAAGATTCCAGAACTGGCTGCCTCATATGTGGTTTGAAAAGCTCATTCCCCGAGGCAGATCCCCACACCTGTAATCTCACTTTTCCTCTGAGTCCCGTCCTCGGGGTACAGGTCCTGACGTGATCGCTTGTCTTCCCTTCCTGCGCACTTCTGTGTGCCTCTTTCTTACATCCTTCGATGTACAGGAGTCTTCCTTCCTGTTTCTGGCTAGTTTACAGTGAGAATTCATCCACACATAGATGTATTTTTGATGTGTTCTTCGAGGGAGATGAGTTCTACATCTTTCTACTCCATCATTTTGATTAATTCCCCCTTGTATTTTCAATTTTGATGTGTTTGGAAGCACAGAAGTTTTTAATGTTGATAAATTCAAATTTACCTATTTTTTTCCATTGCTTGCCTTTTTGGTGTCACATCTAAGAAATAATTGCCAAATCCAAAATAAAGGGGATTAGAAGTTCCCCTGTGGGCAGCAGGTTAGGGATCAGGGCATTGCTGTGGCCGTAACATGCTGTGGTGTGCCTCCCAAAAAAGACAAAGGAGTAATCTCCAAAATGTACAGGCAACTCATGCAGTTCAATTAAAAAAAATCAAAAAATATGCAGAAGATCTAAGTAGACATTTCTCCAAAAAAAAAGACATACAGATGGCCAAAAAGCACATGGAAAGATACACAACATCATTATTATTAGAGAAATGCCAATCAAAACTTCCTTGAGGTATCATCTCACACTGGTCAGTATATCCATCTTCAAAAATCTACAATAAATCTGGAGAGGGTGTGGAGAAAAGGGAGCCCTCCTACAGTGTTGGTGGGTGTGCAACCACTGTGGAAAACAATATGGAGGTTCCCTAAAAAAAAAAAAAAATGAAAATAGAACTACCATATCATCCAGCAATCCCAATCCTGGGCACATATCCAGAGAAAACCATAATTCAAAAAGATACATGTACCTTAATGTTCATTGTGGCACTATTTACAGTAGCTAAGACATGGAAACAATCTCAGTGTCCAATCTAAATGACAGAAGAATGGATAAAAAAGATGTGGTACATGTACACAATGGAATACTACTCAGCCATAAAAATAATGAAATAGTGCCATTTTTAGCAACACAAATGGACCTAGAGATTATCATACTAAGACAGAGGAAGATAAATACCGTTTGGTATTACTTAATATATGGAATTTTTAAAAATTATACAAACGAAGTTATTTACAAACAGAAACAGACTCACAGACTTCAAAAAGAAACATGTGGTTACCAAAGGGGACAGATGGTGGGGAGGGCTGGATTGGGGGTTTTGGATTGGTATATGCACACTATAGTATATGGAATGAATGGTTAACAGGGACCTGCTGTCTATCACCGGGAACTTTACCCAATATTCTGTGATGACCTATATGAGAAGAGAGTCTGAACACAACTTTGTCAATCAACTATATTTCAATAAAAAATTAAAAAAATGATAGATTCACACTGATATTTGCTTCTAAGAATTTCATAGTTTTAATTTTTATATTTACATCTTTGCTCAATATTTAGGTAATTTTTATATGGTATGAGGTAGGCGTCTGCTGGCATTCTTTTTCACATAGATATCCAAATGTTTCAGTACTGTTTGTCTTCAAAATGCAATTGACCAAAAATATAAGGAGTCTTTCTAGATCCTTAATTCCTTTTTTTTCCCTGTATTTTAGGACTGCACCTGTGGCATATGAAGGTTCCCGTGCTAGACGTCAAATCGGAACTGTAGCTGCCAACCTACGCCACAGCCACCGCAATGTGGTATCTGAGCTGCATCTGTGACCTCCACCACAGCTCACTGCAGTGCCGGATCCTCAACCCACTGAGTGAGGCCAGGGATCGAACCTGAGTCCTCATAGATGCTAGTTGGGTTCATTAACTTCTGAGCCACGATGGGAACTTCTCTCTCTTTTTTTTTTTTTTCAGGGCTACAAGTGTGGCATATGGAAGTTCCCAGGCTAGGGGTCTAATTGGAGCTGCAGCTGCTAGCCTATGCCACAGCCACAGCACCGCCAGATCTGAACTGCATCTACAACTTATGCTTCAGCTTGCGGCAGTGGATCCTTAACCCACCAAGTGGGGCCAGGGATCGAACCTACTTCCTCATGGATACTAGTGGGGTTAATTTACACTGAGCCACAACAGGCTCTACACTCTTAATTCTAATCCACTTATCAGTGTGTCTGTCCTTATGTCAGTGCCGTTGTTTTGATTACCGCAGCTTTGAAGTAAGTTTTGAAATAATAATTGTTTGGAGTTCCTGTCGTGGAGCAGCGGTTAACGAATCTGACTAGGAACCATGAGGTTTCAGGTTCGATCCCTGGCCTTGCTTAGTGGGTTAACGATCCAGCATTGCCTTGAGCTGTGGTGTAGGTCACAGACGCAGCTTGGATCCTGCGTTGCTGTGGCTGTGGTGTAGGAGGACCTCAGCCTGGGAACTTCCACATGCCACAGGTGCGGCCCTAAAATGACAAAAAGGCCAAAAAAAAAAGAAATAATAATAGTTTTTAAAAAAATTTTTGGCCACCCTGTGGTACATGGAGTTCCTGGGCCAGGGTTCAAATCCCAGCTGCAGTTGCAACCTATGCCGCAGCTGTGGCAATGCCAGTTCCCTTAACCCACTGTGCCCAGCTGGGGATCAAACCTGCGTTCTGACACTGCAGAGACACTGCTGATCCTGTTGCACCAAAGCAGGAATCCCTAATACTACCTTTTGTATAAACCGCTGTAACACTCGTGATTGCCAGTGTATAGTTTGTGTTTTTTAATAGTACTATTAGGCAGAATTATTTGCTTAATTTCTGTTCTTAGTCACTGTGGCTGAAAGTTGATTGTCTCCCTACCTGAAAACTTGATAGGACTTTGTAGCCCTTAATTTCTCTGAATGGAGACAGAGGAATGCCTATATAGAGACTACAAGTCTGAACAGAAATTGATGGTTGTGGTCATAGAAATTCTAGAAAGAATAAAATATTAGTCACATTTCTGGACTATAATTTGAGTATTATTTATTGCTAATTAGATTATAAAAGTTATTTTAAATTAACATTTAAAGTTTCCTTTTGGAAAAACATGTAGCATGAAAAGAAAAGCTTTAGATATGTTTATTGTATAATGTATATCCATATTTTCTTTAGCTGTACTCTTACAGTTATGCATATGTGAAACTCACTTGTTGATCAGCATATCCCTTTTTATTAATCTGAAAGAACACATCCAGATAAATTGGAGCTAGATGTTAAAAAGCCAGAGTCCTTGTTTGATACTTAAATTGTGTTGTGTCTGTGTGTGACGAAGAGAGAACCAGAATACTAATGAACTTATTTTCTAAGGCATTGCTGTTTTCTAAGATATGAATGTGAGCAATAAAAATACTCATACATATACATTCACATGCTAGGAATGTGTTTATTCATGTATAGTAAATTGAGTGTGATGGGTAATGTGCAAATCCAGCTGACAGGATCAGGTATGTGATTCATCATATTCTGCAGACATTGTTTTGTTGTACATTTGGGGAAAAATCTCATTTAATAATAGGATCTGTATATTCTTTCCTTCTCTCAATGTTGTTTTCTGAGTGTATGTCATATATATATATATATATATATATATATATATATATATATGGAAAGCATATTCATTATTCTTATATAATTTACGAAGGGATTCAGAATTGTTTGCTCTGGATGGACACCATCTGCTCCTCCCCGGCCCCCCCCCACCCATCACGCACTAGGTAATAATATAAGCTTTGTCTCTTTATGACAAAAATAGATTTTTAAAAGTTCGAACCATCAAGAGTGTACACTACAAATTGGTGCTGTTTCAAATTTATTGTTTATGGAAAGGTATAATTACACTGTTCAAATTGCACCCCTTTCTCTCAGAATCATTGCTCTTCTCCAAGGGACTGTGGTCTATAAATGTAGGAGTAAGGAGTGGGACAGGGTCCGTCTTTTATCAAAACAGTATTATTGTACTCTATGAGGAAAATAGGCGTATCAGATTTGGAACTAATTATGCAAATAGTTATTTCTGCATCTGATTTATGAATTTCATTTAAAAATCCTGTGTTAAAGGTGGGCAGGCCTTGGAATCACATGTTGTTCTTTTAACCAAGTAATAATTGTGCTGTGTCATTCTCACCAAATATACTGGTGCAGCATTTATTTACGTTCAGATATGTAAACAGCATAATTTGCGAAGTCATCATATCAGATGCAATCTAAGGCTGAATTGAATGGTGTGTTTCTTTTCCCCAATTACAGTCTTTGTTGACATAGAGGGACAACCAGTGTTGTTTCCTGTCATTGTAATTATTGAAAACCACATTCAGGAGGCCTTTCTGGAGCCTGGTCTGACCAGAGTGCACCTGTGGGGTTGGTGCAAGAAGTATTCTTTTTGGCCCACCCCATTTTGGCTCTGCCATATGCAGATTTATGTAGATTTATATCACCTACTTTTACCATAACTCAAAATAAGAATGCAGCTATCCTGTTACAGGGAAGTGATAAAGAATGCATTCCAGGCCTATGTTGTAAAAAATACACTATTAAATTTCTTTGTATTGTTTTTATTAAGTAATTTTGAAGCTTCAATTCCTTTTTTTTTTTTTTTTTTTTTGATAAATGCCAGTGACAGATTCAGGTCCTTAACTCTGCACAACTCCATATTCCATAATATAACATCCATATTATTGGAAAATAGCCTCTAAAAGGTTAACTAACAATAGTCACTCCTCGCTGACACATTTTAATAGAGGTTCCTTAGGAGATAGATAGAATATTTTAAGCTGAGAGAGATGAAGATGATTGATTTTTTTTTTAAGCGAAGGAATTTACACAGTCTTAACTTATTTCAGAAATCCTGTTCTGTGGCTGTGCATATTTGTCTTGATTTTCCTGGGACAAAAGTGAAATTCATTCGTGCCCCATCACATTAGTGTAATTTATAATGCCTTGATATTGCACATTAAATGGTAAGCTCATATTTTTTTCACAGGTGTGCCTAAATTTAGTTTCATTTACGGGGCAAAGAGGAGAAAGAATAATTCTCTGTTCCTTAGAACACATCCTAAGTTTTGTTTTGTTTTTTCTCTTTTGCTCTGGAGTCCAGGCATCATCTAGTGATATTAACAGCTGATGGTTTGCAGGTCCTTCCATCTCTTCAGGTGTTTATTTCAGTTGAGCTATTCTAATCGGGCACTATTTTATTTACTTATTTTTTGTTTATCTGTCTTATGCTTCTCTCACTAGAATAATAAACTCTACATGGGCAGATTCTTATAGTGATCACAAAAGACCTGGCAGATCATACTGCAGTGTCAGCCTTTACCCTGTGGGCAGTGGGGAGAACAAGGGTTTAAGTGGGCCTGACCAGATTTACATCTTAATTTAAAAACGGTGGGAGTTCAGAGCAGAGTCCTGATGGTCTGGTGGTGGAGGCACGTCCGGAGGCAGGAAGAGAGTTTAGAAAGCTGATGCGATAAGAGATGTTGATTTCCTGATTTGAGATGTTGACACGAGATTGGAAAGTCATGGAATAATTTAAGCAAAATTAAGGGGGTAGAACCCATGGGACTTGGTGCTTGATTGATATAATTAGTGAGGGAGAAGAAGAGTCTAGGACAGTCCTCAGATTTCCATTTGTGCAATTGGTGGAGTCATGCATGGGGAGAAACAAGTTTTTGTTTTGTTTTGTTTTGTTTTTATAAAACACAATAAGAGAGTTACCGCCGTGGCTCAGTGGTTAATGAATCCGACTAAGAACCATGAGGTTGCGGGTTCGATCCCTGGCCTTGCTCAGTGGGTTAAGGATCCGGCGTTGCCGTGAGCTGTGGTGTAGGTTGCAGACGCGGCTCGGATTCCTCGTTGCTGTGGCTGTGGCGAAGGCCAGTGGCTACAGCTCCTGTTAGACCCCTACCCTGGGAACCTCCATATGCCGCACGTGCGGCCCTAGAAAAGGCAAAAAGACAAAACAAACAAACAAACAAACAAACAAACCAAAAAACCCACAGTGAGTTCAGCTAGGAGTTTGTTTCATGTGGGGTACCTGAAGGGCATCAAGAAGAAATATCCAGGTGATTGCTGGAGATAAAATTCGAAACTTGGGAGAGATCTATGCTGGGGATAATAGGATTTAAGTTTATCAAAGCTTAAGTGGCTATTGAAGCCATCATTAGGGAGATCTTCCAGGAAAAATATAAAGCTAAGAATAAAGGACTGAGAGTTGAGCTGTGAGGGTTATTGACATTTATTCCATAAATGGAGCCCAGTGAGACAAAAGGAATAGCACCCAGAGAGGTGGGCAGAAAAGCAGGTGCATCGCGTGCTCTGAGAACATAGCAGGAAGTTTGTGGCCAGCAGCACAAGATGATGCAGAAGAAGCAAGGAGGAGAAATGTATTAGACATTTATTGAAATGACATTTATTGGGGGTCTGTTGTGTGAATGTGGTCTTCAGACTATTCTGGTTAATGCTTGCCATGAGCCTTCAAAATATTTCATTAGAAAAAGTGGCCATAGTTAATTCCTAAAAATCTAAGAGATTGTGCCTTGTAACTGCTTCTACCCTTTCAAAGACCTTTCTCATGTTGCAAGGAAAAGAAGGTGCTAAATAAGAGCCATCTTTTCTGTATTCAGGTCCAAATATATAATTCAAAGGAAAACATTCTTTTCTATAAAGAATAATTTTGTTCATTAAGAGAAAAGTAGAAATTTGCATAATGTTGCCAACCAAAATGGTTCTCCACCTTTATTTTCAGTGAAACGAAGTCTGCTGCATACTGAAATTGTATCTTGATATGCAGAGACCCAAAAAGATGAAATGCTGACACACCTAACTGATTTCTTTCATTTTACTTTCTTGATGTTGGCTGTGCACATAGATGAGCAGACGATCATATGAGATAGTTATGATTTGGATGACAGAAAAGATAATATTTTGCATAGAATGATAAGAAAATATAACTGGAAAAATATAGGAAAAAATGGAAATATAATCCTAATATTCTTTTCTTCTCTTTAGTTTGATACTCAGTGTACAATTTATACCTGTGCATTGCAATGAAATGCAATACTTTTAAGTTACATTGTATTTGGAAATTGAATCCTGTTTTGATGTCTTGGCATTAGAATTCCTCCTGCATTTAAAAGTCTTACCAAAATGATGTGTTAAAACCGGAAGTAACATATTTGTGATTTGCTTTAATCGATGAAACACATGGTGAAATGTCATATGCTCAACACCGATGAGAATTTAAATGAAGATACTATACTGAACAAACTCTTGGATAAACGTGTAGAAAAGGCATACCAAATTTAATAAAGTAGGTAATTTTTAAACTAGAATTTAAGAAGAAAATTTCTCATTTTGTAGATGAGAAAACTGAGTTGGAAGAAGGAAATTTATTTAACTAAGATACCTTGGCAAGTAACTCAAATAGCCTTGAGAGTGAATGAGGCCAATTTCATGAAGTCCTGCTGCGCCTTTTCCCTTAAGTTGTTATTATTTTTAACATACTCTTTTTGCCAAATGCGTTTCATCTCTTTTCTCTAAAGGATGGAATTTTCCTTGATTTTCTTATAAAACTTAATCTATCACCCGTAGGTGTTTTACAGAACATTTAATGTTTTCACATTTACTGCATGTGTGATTGAGTGTGACTAAAGCGGACAAGTCTGCTTGACTTTACCTGAAGCAGTTTTTAATTTCACATTTTATATCATTGCTTAGGCAGGAAGGCCCATCTATGTTCTTCCCCATTTTTTCCACCTGCCCCAAAAGGTGGAAATGCTTTTGCCCCTGTATAGCTGTCACTTCTCATCGTAGTCAGAATGAGTTCAGTGTCCCTCTTTTTTGTGGCTTGACAAGACCCCCTTTGCAGTCAAGTAGAGGCAGAGATGTTGGATGATTTTCTGAGGTTAGGTGACCATTGCTTACGGAGAGGCCGCGGAAAGTGGAGCCAAGGATGTATTTTACAGTACAGCACCCTAGGAATAATCCAAAATCAGGCAGTGACTCATCAACACCCAATGGCTAGGCTTTGAGGGATGGTGCAACCTGCAGGCTGCACTCGGAACAGAACTAATAGTTTGAAATTGAGGAGAGAGATGGCACCCGAAAAGAAAAAAATCGTGGGACCAGAAAAGACTGGGCTGTTCTTAGCAGATGGCTGCAGACTTGGTGGGGCAGAGGTAGGCGTTAAAGACATTGGCCTGGGAAGGACACCAGATTTTCCTTTTTTTCAGAGATCATGTAATGCTTCTTATACCGTTTACATACAGTAGGCTGATAAATTCTTATCTCATCTGATTAACGTGAATGTCTTCATGTTTTTATTGTATTCTTCTTTGTGTCTGTTCTTCACTTAGTAAAATGTCTGGCGTGTAAGCACTAAGTAAATACTTGTTTCATTTATTTAGTAAATGTTGAACCCATTATATATGTAAGGATGACAGGTTGACATAGCTAATTTTATAAATTCATGTCATCTTTCACTCCTTCATTAAAAGAAAAACTACTAACTGTGTCTTGGGAATTATACAGAGAAGCAAAATTATTGCTTATTTCACTATCTGGAGAAGGGAACAAACAGTAAATGGTTAAATACGGTTGCATTAGGTGTGGGGACAGGTTTCTGCACAGGGCATCAGGGGCACCTTTCTGGGAGTGGCCATACTCGCAGGGAGGAGTACAGTCCATTTCTGCTGATCGGGAGTGTGCTTGGAATGTAGGGGAAATGGCTCAGCAGGTGACTGTGCTGGGGACTGAGAAAAGGTAGGAGAGGAAAGGCAGAGGGGCCAGACCCTGAAGCCATGCTCTACTCAAGAATCTGAACTTTATTCTTTGTCCTCTTAAGCACTGAAGGATTTATAAAAGAATTCTAAGGGCATTTCTTTTGTTCTTGACTGCTTTATTTCTCACCTAATTTTTGATGTCCCTTCTCACATGTGCTTCTAGGAATCTATTAGGCCGTAGAGCATTAAACCATCCAGGAATTAATGGAGGACCGGATACCACTGTCACAAATATAATCACCCAAGTCACTTAATGGTAGTGTCTGCATTGGAAACACCATGTCCCTACTGAAGAACTTCGTTAGCAAATTTTTATTCAGTGTCCATTAGGCTTAAGCACCTTATGTAGACTGAGACTTTAAAAATAATGTATGAGGGTACAAATAAAACATTATAATTACTTCTGATGCCAAAGCTCTTTGGCAATAGAATATATTGATATTTATTGTGGGAATAACGAGGCCACAAATTCTGCAAACACATTTTATTACTTTCTAAATTAACACAGCTGAACTAAAATGAGACCATGGTTTATAATGACTGGTGAAATTACAGTAATGTCCTCTTGAACCCAGTAAATTGGAATCATTATGTACAATCCTCACATTATAACAACATGATCTTATAGTACTCAGAAAATTTATTCTTTATCTTGATTTGTCAGTGTGTCAAACCAGGACTCTCAAGTGATCGGTAAATTTGAATTCACACTTGTTAATGGTATTTCTACGTATAAGGAAGGATAGAACTTGAGGAGTTTTCTAGCTATCATTTGATCTTGAAATCTAAAGAAACTTTGACTTACTCTACCATTCACTGGTGTTTGACAGGTGTTATTCTTCAGATTTTTTTATGAGCTAGAGTTATAAGAGAAAACTTGATATATTTATTTTAAATTATGACAGATGGATGTCTAAATAACCCAGAGCGGATAGTGGTGTCTCCTAATCTATCATTTTTTTTTTTGAAAAGTCTTCAGGAATATAGCTCCAGCACTCTTTTTAGTGGATCAATTCAGCATCGTATTCCCCTAGTAGTCAGTTTTTTTCATGTGATGAAATAACTATCATCTTGTAAGTGTGGTTGGGCAAGGCATTAATATCACAACTCCAGGTGTTTAGCAAGTTTTAGGAATAATTTTTCCTTTATACGTTTTTGGAACGTATGGCGATGTACTCTTGTAGTCTTCGTTAACGTGGAAGACTTTCTTACAAATAACTGCTGTATAAAAATGGTATGATCCAGTTTAGATAAAGGGACTAAGAACCTGACGATGCAATGCACTGACTGTAACTTGTCAGCCTAGGAGAGTGTGACAGTACGTGTAGATCTTCCTGGGAATACTTCAGGCTAAATGTAGAATTCAAAGCACTTTTATAAATTGAAAAAGAGATGA
>PVHT021183520.1:857656-915247 GCA_004024745.2 Catagonus wagneri
ACTAGGAACCATGAGGTTGCGGGTTCGATCCCTGCCCTTGCTCAGTGGGTTAACGATCCGGCGTTGCCGTGAGCTGTGGTGTAGGTTGCAGACGCGGCTCGGATCCTGCGTTGCTGTGGCTGCGGCGCAGGCCAGTGGCCACAGCTCTGATTAGACCCCTAGCCTGGGAACCTCCACATGCCACGGGTGCGGCCATAAACCCGCGGCCATAAAATGACAAAAGGCAAAAAAAAAAAAAAAAAAAAGAGATGAGAGAATTTGATAGTAAATTTCACTGGGACACATTTAGAGAAGTATACTTCAGAATAATAATCAGCTATAAATGTATAAAATGAGTATGACTCACTATAAGTTTAATACGTGAGAAAAGATCTAGAGATAAGAGTGAGCTGAAATGGAGCACTTATTAGTCACTCTTCTTTTGCATAGAATATGTAGATTAAGTGCTATGCAGAGTTACAAAAAAATGAAACAATATACTGCTGCTCTCAGGAGACCAAGGAACTAATGAAAAAAATATAAATATAAATGATCCAAGCTATAAAGTACTTATGTTGTTCTCCTTCATAATCAGAAGTAATTGGCCTACTGTTGAGTGGCTGTGTGGCTGGCTGGTTGAAAAGACCAAATGTGAAATGATTTTGCACTGTTTTATGTCAGCACCGATAACAACCCTGTTCACTTTCTTTTGAGCTATCTCCTTGATGTATATAGCCTGGGAGAATGTGGGTCATTAAATCATTAGAAGCACTTGACTCTACAGGGTTATGTACCATAATATGCTACTTGAATTTTTTTGGTTTAATTATGTCAGTGTTTTAAAGGAAATTGGGCCTGCTTTTTATCTCACTTTTGGAATGGTCAATATAACAGGTATCTCACTTTGGAAATGAGACCCATCCTTCATGTAGTCACTCAAGCTGTAAAGTTTTAATTTGTGTTTGGCTCCCACCCACCCCCACCCCTTATCACAACATTCAGTCCGTTATATAGAATTTTAATTTCAAACCTGGAGAGGAACTTAGAGGTCATATAGTTCAGTTATCATCTGCGATAGGAATCCCTTTCACAAGATTTCTGATATCCCAGACTGTGTTTCCAATATCTGGAATGACAGGTAACTTTCCAAGTCCTTTCATATAGTCCTTGCTGATATATATAGAGAGCTGAAAGCACAGTCTATACATGTCCGTATTGTCCTTTTGCCGTACAACCTGGTTTTGATCGTAATCATGGCTGGATGTCTGAAAATAGCCTCCTAACTGATCTTTCCCCTCCAGTTTTTCTTTTCTGGGATATCTTTACACCACTGAATAAAATTCCTAAAACGCTTTGATCATGTTGCTACCTTGACTCAGAAACATCCAGTAATTCCCTGTAGCCTGCAGGATAAAGTCAGAAGTCATTAACTTGAAATAATCAAGCCCAACATGTGTTTCCGGGTTTAACTTCACCTTTTTCAGCTTCCCTAGCCCACCCTTTGAGCTTAATTGGTCTCCTTCCTCACTTTTACCAAAATTCTCGTGTTCTTTCTTCTTCCAGTGCCACTGCCTCTTCCTGTTTCACTGTTGCTGTCTCATTTCAATACTATCCATATTTTAAGAGCCAGGTCAGCCCTTCTCTGTGGTAACTCACTCCAGACCATGGCTGGAACACCTTGATGTTTCCTATTCTGAATTCCTAGGGTGCCATTTTCAGCTTCGTTCAATTGGTGCTTAATCATTACAACCACCAGTTATTGTGACAGTTCTCATCTCTTTACATGTAATGTACTCTAATTTATTTTTTATATTAATGTTTACATTTTTTTCACATTTTAAAACTTGGCTCACTTCCAGATTTATTTTATCAGTTGACACGATATAGAGCCTATGGTTTTCAAACTGTATTTGCTCCAAACCTTAGAGATTCTTGGCCGTGTGACCGGGTAAGGAGAGTGAACAGACTGGAACTTGTGGTTCCCTAACAGTTTCTACCTGAAAACCTCTGCTTTGGTGTGTGTGATGCTGAACTTCTGCATTTGATTACTTTTGAGAAAAACATTGAGACTAAATATATTTGAAAACTGGATGAGTTTACCAAGAAAACTTCGAGAAGAACCTAGACTTGGAGTAAAGAGAGTGGATTTTATGTCCAATTTTAACTCCTTACTGCCCTCTGCTTTAGTTATGCCATTTAAAAAATTACAAGGTCAATATATATTACCTTACTTCTCTTCCACTGTGGAAGCTCTGATGTTAAGAAAATTAGCTTTATTAAATTGGAGTGACACCTAGTTTTTTATTTTTAAAAAATGTTTAAGGAAGGTATATATTTATATAGACAGTTCTGTTATGAAGTTGCTTTCAGTTTTTAGTTGCTTTATGGCCAGAATGTTCCACATATGGCACCCTAATTACATGATAATTAAATATGAAAAAGGCAAATTCTTTTTCACTCTTTCCTTTTGATCAAAACATTATGCATGGCATTCACGTACCTTTTGTTCATTGGTACCACTTGCAAAGTGTTTATTAGCATCAGACCAGAAATCCTTGTGTAAACTTTAAAATCTTAAGAACTTCAACTTCAGAAACCACAATTCAAAAATGAGATGGTGATTGGGCATACAAACAGTTTAAAAAACATGATGTCTAAATCCGTAAACTTATGGAATGCCATTCTTTTTTTCCAATATCTCTTTCTAAACGGGAGGACACCATCAAGACAGGTAACAGGTGTAAAGCAGAGGAGAGCTATCTTAATCTTGCTTGTCTGGCTTGTCCTTAACTTCATACCTATAGGTATTTAAGGACGTCAGTAGTTGTTACCAACAGAGTATTCAGTTTGAAAAGTGGAAAAACTTAAAGCCTGAAATTTTTATCTAGCCTCAAGTCTTCTAGGGGATTACTACTTAAATCAGAGCCACAGATCATAGCCTGAAATTTACAGATGTTGGCGCTGCTATTCCATAGGTTTCAGCCACAAACCGAAGTCTGTAGATTAGGACTAAGATTTTTAAGAAGTTAAGCAGAGAATCAAGATTTTTCTAATTCTCCTTTTAAAATCAGTCTGTCTTAAGAAATGGAAATAGAAATAGATATCCATAAAAGAATGTCTACATGCATGTGTAACTGGGTCACCTTGCTGTGTACAGTAGAAAATTGACAGAACACTGTAAAATGACTATAATGGAAAAAATAAAAATAATTATTAAAAACGGATAAATAAATTAATTAAAAATAAAAAACCACAAAAGGATACTAGAAGATACTAGAATAGCAAGTTTTTTGTAGCATAAGGTGCTTAAAGTGTCATGAGGAATAGTACCCCCCCACACCTCTACCCCTTCCCCATCACATCTTGACATCTCAAAAAACAAGGCAGGCATTTCCATGTTAATAACACTGCGAAGTGCTGGTGTTCAGAGCTTCTGCAGCTGGTCTAGGCATTTATTAACAGGAACATTTCACAGGGATTTTTGGATGTCTCTAAAGTAGTGAGGAACCCCTTCAAATTCTGAGAAGTAATCTCTGGTGCTCACCTTTTACACTTTTCTCCTCAAGCAAGTATGTTTTGTTTAAGAAGGAAACCGTGGCAGTGTTGCTGAACACCTGGTTATTGACAATAGATTCAAAAATGCTCAGAGGGAGTTCCCTGGTGGTTCAGCAGGTTAAGGATGTGGCATTGTCACTGCTGTGGCACGGGTTTGATCTCCAGCCCAGGACCTTCTACATGCTGCATGAGGATGTGACTCAAGAGACTGGTCATCGATGTCCCATAGCATCTGGTCAACTTCACTTAAGGACACAAGGAAGCATTGCTGTCATACTCTAGAAAGGAACATTCAAACCAGTATTTCCTGTTTGATCTTTGACCACCTGTATCAGACGTTTTGAAATGAAAATAATGAGTTTCAAAGTTGTACTTGGAAATATTTTGTTAGGTATTCTGGAAAGCAGAGTATCTTTTTGTGATGGAACGTATCTGGCTCTTCACCCCGCTGAAGTTACTCATGCTGGTCATATGCTTCCAACTTCCCATTGGGTCCTCAAAAAACAGAAAAATATCAAAGAAAGTAAAACAAAAACCTGGCATTTTCACCATTTCCTGAGCTGCCATGGGTGACCAGAAGTCAGCTATCATCATCTTGTCGGTTTTGAGTTAGTCTGAATTACCTGGCAGCACTGTTTATAATAACCAAGACATGGAAGCAACATAAATGTCCGTTGACGGAAGAATGGATAAAGAAGATGTGGTGTGTACATGCATGGAATGTTACTCAGCCATTAAAAAGGATGAAATAATGCCATTTGCAGCAACATGGATGAAACTAGAGATTATCATGCTAAGTGAAGTTAGACAGTGAAAGACAAACATCATACGATATCACACATCTGGAATCTAAAACAAAAAGGATACAAGTGGACTTATTTGCAGAACAGAAACAGACTCACAGACTTTGGAAAACTTAAAAGTTTTCAAAGGGGAGAGTTGTGGGGTGGGGGATGGACTAGAGGTTTGGGACTGACATATATACACTGAGATATATGGAATGATTGGCTAACAGGGACCTGCTATATAGCACAGAGAACTCTCTGCCCAGTATTCTGTGCGGTATCTATGTGGGAAAAGAATCTGAAAGAGAATGGGTATGGGTACATGTATAACTGAATCACAAATATACCTGTACAGTATATTTCAGTGTACAGCAGAAATTATCACAACATTGTAAATCAACTGCATTTCAGTAAAACTTTAAAAAATGAAAAAAAAGAATATGAAGCTTCTCTTGAAATCTGCAAGCAGCTTCGTACCTTTGGTTGTTTTTCTGGGGACAGTGGTGCAGAACTCTTCACGAGTACTCCTCAGAGTGCTCCATCAGCTTCAGGAAGGTGGACCTGCTGTTCTGCTCTGTTTTCAGCAACCCGGTTTTTCACCAGTTGCATTAAGTGGGTCTGGCTATTCCCAGGACACATTAGTCTGTCTGTCTGGATTTCCACTGCTGCCTGGCCTCACTTCCATCATCATGTAGCCGGGTAAGTGCACAGACAAAGAGATAGCAAGTCTGAATGCTTCGTTTTTCACTCCCAACAATGTTAACCACTGTAAAGTGTTTGCCTGGAGTGTAGGACATTTATTTTATTTTTTATTTTTTTATTTGTCTTTTGTCATTTTAGGGCCGTACCCGTGGCATATGGAGATTCCCAGGCTACGGGTCAAATCGGAGCTGTAGCTGCTGGCCTACACCACAGCCACAGCAACACGGGATCTGAGCCAGGTCTGCAACCTACACCACAGCTCACAGCAATGCCAGATCCTTAACCCACTGAGCAAGGCCAGGGATCGAACCCACATCCTCATGGATGCTGGCCAGGTTCATTAACCACTGAGCCACGACAGAAACTCTTAGAGTATAGGACAGCGCATCTGTTTTGGAGGAAAAGATCTGAACTTCAATCCTGGATCTGCAGATGGGGAATCCTGACCAAATTACTTAACTCTGTTGTCTCAATTTCTTCATTTCCAAAATAAAGTTAATCATAACTATCTACAGTGTGCTGTGAGTAGCAGATGGTAATATTAGACTGAAATTGGTTAGTCAAATGCTTGGCACTTAAGTACCTGGACTTTGTTACCTCCCTTTCTTCTCCATAATTCCCCTTTTTAAGACTTATTTATGAATGACTCTGGGCTTTTTTAAAAATCAGTAATCATACAATTAAATGGTGAAAGTTTGTCACTATTCAGGCTCTGAAAATACTTCCAAATGAGATGTAAACTTTGTTAGCAATGGCAATGTAAGTGTAATAAATAGCCACTTGAGCTATTTTGATGTCTAGTTCTATTTGATTTATTAAAAAAAATCAACCACATTTACCTGGGACAGGGAGGAGTGGAATTTATTTGAAGGTGAAGGGGATTTCATGGGGGATGGATCTTTTCTCTATTTAGTATTTTGTTTTAGGTGGTGGTTATATCAATGTATACGGGTTTTAAATCTAAACATACTAAATATATCTGTGCTTTTTATTTATTTGTTATGCCTCAGTTTAAAAAAGTACCCACATTATAGAGTATTTGAAAGGATATATCTTTGGCTTTAGTTTGAGTCTTTCTAAAAAGAGTCCAGAACAAGAATCTCATCTCTTTGTTAGTCCAAGCTTTTATATATATGTATGTATTGCTTTTTTAGGGCCACACCCACTGCATATGGAGGGTCCCAGGCTAGCGGTCGAATCGGAGCTAGTAGCTCCTGGCCTACACCACAGCCACAGCAATGTGGGATCCGGGACGCGTCTGCGACCTACACCACAGCTCACGGCAACGCCGGATCCTTAACCCACTGAGTGAGGCCAGGGATGGAAACCGCAACATAACAGTTCCTAGTCGGATTCATTTCTGCTGCACCACGATGGGAACTCCAAGGCTAATATATTTAAGTGTTGTTCATAAGACCAGGTATTAGTATATCTGAGGTTAAATTTATGGGGCGTGCATGCTCATTGATAAATGATATCATTCATTTTTAATGTTTGCTTTTCTCTTATTCTTGAACCTACAACTTCAGTGGCCATTGAGCCTGTTGTAAAATATGTGGGTCAGTTTTTTATAGATTTTAAATGAAAAATCTTATGCATATAAACTTGGTATTGAAATAAATTTTAATATTTCATTCATAAATACATAAGGTCAGAGATTTCCTTGTTTTCTGAAATGCATCATTTGGAGAAAATGTCTGCTAGAAACTATTAAAGCATTACTTCTACTTAAATTCGTTTTACTTAAGTTTACTCCTTTGAAAATGTGAGTGTATGCCTTTGCAGTCATTTTCATAGGATGGATCTATATTTCAGGCTTTCATTATTGTCATCTTTAATCTTAGTGCATTTCAAATGTTCATATGAGAAATGTAGTTCATTTGCTTAAGGCATGTGTTTCCGATCATATTAAGATAGTAGAGCACTTTTAAGTCCTTACACTTGAACTCCATTGTAGAATTGCTGCTTACTACCCCCAAGTAGTTTCAGAATGATTAATACTTTCGTCAGTGTTTGAAACAGTAATGCATTTTTAAATTTCATTTGTTTTCAGGTAAAATTTTCCAGTAGTACATTAGGTGATATTTAATTACATCGAAATATATTTAGGAATTTAAAAATATATGTTTATCTACCTGAGTTTTATGAAAATATTGATTTGTATCAAAGACATAGCTTTTATTCAAAAATATTACTTTAGGTCATTTTGCAATGATATGACAAGTTATGGGAAAATCAGTGACATTTGCCATTTCAGGCTGTAGGAAAACTATTGCAAATGCTTTCAGACTCAAAGTTACAAAAAAATAAATTACATAATATTTTGATTAGCGGGATAATTACCTTCATCCTTTCTAAATCATTTATCATGGATAGCCTAAAGTTTATTTTAAAATGTTCATTAGTTTGGTGCTTTCAAATAACCCTGACTTTCCCCCATGATTTTGAAATCCAGTTAGGTGAGGTATGTAAAAAAAGTGGTATAATGAGGTGTTACCGGTTCAATAGTGCTGGTACTCTGTATGTGTTTAGGACAGTTTGGCTTCAAGCCATCACTCTGAGCTGAGTACATTTACTCTTCTAAAAACGGGAGAACATGATTTAATTCAGTCGCCACATTTAGGAAGGTAATACTGTGTCCTTTGTATCTGATGCTTTAATGTAAATAACATTTTAAAAAATTCATTTGATAAACGTAAGTGGAGAATATTTGAACGGCTTCTTGAAATGACACCTGGGGATACTCACATCATCATCACCTTTAATCAGACTGGTCTTTGAGGTATGAATAGCTGCCATGTGAAAATCCTTATGTGGACAAGTGGGCCCAGACAACTCAATAGCTGAATGGAAACCATAAATGAATGAAAGATACCCCAACCTTTAGCAGTAACATTTCAGTAGCTCCATAACTAGAAGTTCTTTCATTAGTTATTTTGCTTTTTAAATTTCCTGTTTAGGTATTTTGGCCTTTTTTCCATTAAGCCATTTTTCCTTTTCCTATTAATATGTGGAATTTTGTTGTATATTCTTTTTTTTTTTTTTTTGCTTTTTTGGGGGTCTGCACCCGTGGCATATGGAAGTTCCCGGGCTAGAGGTGGAACTGGAGCTGCTGCTGCCGGCCACAGCCACAGCCACAGCATCTTGGGATCTGAGCCACATCTGTGACCTATACCACAGCTCATGACAACGCCAGATCCTTAACCCACTATGTGAGGCCAGGGATCAAACCTACATCCTCATGGATACTAGTCAGGTTCCTAACCCACTGAGCCACAGTGGGAACTCGCCATTATATTTTCAAGATAATACTCCTTTATAAGTTGTATATAGTTCAAATTATTTTCTCGTAGTGAATAGTCTGCTATTTTATGATTTAAGGGGGTCTTTTGACACTACTTTAAGATAGATAATTTATCACTCTTCTAACTTATATTTTGTGGGTTTTTTTTTTTTTCCAGGGGAGGGTATCTTGTTTAAGAATTCTTTTCTAAATTTTTTTTTTTGCTCTTTAGGGTTGCACCTGCAACATAAGGAAGTTCCCAGGTTCCCAGGCTACCGGTAAAATCAGGGCTACAGCTGCCAGCCTACACCACAGCCACAGCCACTTGGGATCCGAGCCGTGTCTGCAACCTATGCCGCAGCTCCTGGAAATGCAGGATCCTTGACCCAATGAATTGAGGCCAGGGATCGAACCCACATCCTCATATGTACTAGTCAGATTCATTTCTGCTGCACCACAATGGGAACTCCTTTTCTAATCTTAAAGACAGAAATATATTATCCTCTATTTTCTTGAGTTTACTCTTTTTTCATTGTCTATTCAAATCTGTAATTCACCTAGAATGTATTTTTAAGGTGTGGTTCAGGTAGGAATCTGAATATATTTAACGTTTTTTTTTTTTTTTTTTTTTTTTTAATTTTTGGCCACCCCATCTCATATGGAGCTCCTAGGCCAGGGATTAGATCTAAACTGCAGTTGCGAACTAAGCCATCCCTGTGGCAGTGCTGGATCTTTAACCCACTGTGCCGGGCCCGGGATTGAACCTGCGTCCCAGTGCTCCCAAGACAGTGCCGATCCCACTGTGCCACAGCCAGAGCTCCTAATCGAGTAGTTTTTAATCAAGGCACACACATTTGTATTTTTAGACATAATGCTATTATTGCACACTTAATGGACTACAATGCAATGTACACTTAACTTTTATATGCACTAGGAAAAAAAATTGTGTGAATAAATAACCAGTTGCCCCAGTAGCATTTATGGTCTGTGTTTTCAAGCCTATCAGAGGTCTGTCACCTTTTTCTGGATAGTCATGAAATATCGTTATCTTATCCTTGAGCTTATTCAAGCCAAATATACAGAAGTATGCCTTGCTCCCAGGAGTCATTAAATAAATGTATATTGGAAAAGTAAAAAAGGATGGGTGGGATGGAGTGCTAACTGGAAGACATCTAAGTGACTACAATTAGGACCGAAAATAGTTTCACCCTCCTACCTCTAGAGGGAGAAAAATACCACCATGGTATTGGAATTGTATGTATAATGACTTTGGCAATTCCCCAGTGTTGTTAATTATGGGAACACACACCTAACTTAATTGTTGGCTGCTGCTACTCTCATAGAAGAAGCTGATTGTTACACTTAGAAGCTGATGTTTTGCTTTGCAAGGGTGCTGGAGGAATTGTACACTGGCAGCTGTGAAATATCTTTTCATACCAGTTCATGAGAATGTTGGTGGGCAATGAATTTGGCACTAATTTCAGTGTTTTAAAGAAAGCTAGTAGCAACTGTACCTTTGCATAGCACACATACGTGAGAACTGAAGCAACAGTCTTCTTTGTGTTTGTATAAGATTTTGTAAGGGCAACTTAACATGTTATGGTGATCAAAAGTCTGAAATTGGCCACAATCTCCTATGCCTTTGAGTACTTTTTATTATTTATTTATTTATTTTTATTTATTTATTTATTTTTGGTCTCTTTGCCTTATCTAGGGCCGCACCCGCGGCATATGGAGGTTCCCAGGCTAGGGGTCTAACAGCTGTAGCCGCCTGCCTTCGCCACAGCCACAGCAGCGCGGGATCTGAGCCGCGTCTGCAACCTACACCACAGCTCACGGCAACGCTGGATCCTTAACCCACTGAGCGAAGCCAGTGATCGAACCCGCAACCTCATGGTTCCTAGTCGGATTCGTTAACCACTGAGCCATGATGGGAACTCCTGAGTACTTTTTAAAGAGAGGTAATTTGTTAAGTAATACAGGTTGATTAATGCACCTTTATGGTCTTTATGGTCTACCCTGGGAACACTTCGGTGATTAAAGTGACTCCACTATTCATTGCCATGTTACCTGTTCTCAGTATGACCTGTTGTTTGATGAATGCAGCCAAGGCAAGGATATCTGAACGCTTATACTGAGGAATCAGAAATTTAATTCACATTCTGATGTTGTACCATCAAAGGGTGGGACAGGTAGAATTATGCTTCTTCCCTGTCTGATCCCCAGAACCTGTGAATATATTCTGTTCTCTTACATGGCAAAGGGCACTTTACAGATGTGATTAAAGTTAGAGACTTTGAATTGGGGAAATAATCCTGGATTATATGAGTGGCTAAACTGCAGCTGCAGTAACGCCGGATCCTTGACCCACTGTGCCAGGCCAGGGATCGAACCCATGTCCAAATGCTCCCAGGATACCACCAATCACATTATGCCACAGCCGGAGCTCCTCACATGTGTTCTTAAAAGTAGGGAACTTTGCCTGGTCATCCTTAGAGAGAAATGTAATGATAGAAGAAGGGTCAAAGAAATACAGCGTGAAAAGGCTCCACCAACCAGTTCTAGCTTAGGCAATAGAGAAAAGGAGCTGTGAGCTAAAGGGTGCAGTGGCATCTAAAGCTGGGAACAGCCCTTAGCCAAGACCCAGCAAGAACAGGCAGACAGTTCCACAGCTTCTAGGAACTGAGTTCGGGTGACAGTCCCAAAGAAGAGGGAAGCAGATTCTTCTCTAGAGCTTCTGGAAAGGAGGCAGCTCTGCTGACACCTTGGATTTTGTCTGTTGAGATTCATTTTGCACTGCTGACCTTCACTACTTTAAGACTATAAATTTATGCTTGCTGAACCCACTAAATTTGTAATAATCTGTTGTTGCAGTGATAGAAAATTAATGCAGTGGATGACTGATTTTTCCCTTTAAAGTGGTCATGGGTACAAAGGAGAAATCTAATAAAATGTGTGAAAATAACTGGTTCTTAAAAATGTTTTTATTATTTGATAAAGAACAAAGTGTTGGCTAATTATGTAATCTGAGTGTAGCAATATTTTTCCTAGAGTGTATTTCCTGATAAATGGGTAATGTTGACAAATTGCTACTTGATACATAAGTATGAGGAAGAAAATCAGAACCCTCCATTCAAATCAAAGTTCATTTATAGCATTTGAGGTTTGATGCTGAGTGACTCGATTTTACCACTTTTTATCCTTTTCTGTCAAAAAGGAGCTGTATTCAGCGTTCTAAAATATTAGTTAGTTAACATTTTGATAGCCACTCTGAAAAGCAAACTGCTATTATGATCTCCCCACATTTTTCCTTAGTATCATGTGTCTTGACTAAACTTTCATGTGCAAATTTAATCCCTCTGTAATCTCGTTTTAAATATTCTTCTTGGAGAGGTACCTTAGAGAAGGATCACACATTCACCCTGTGGTTATTTTTAACTTCCTGTTGGTGGAGACAAATCCAGAAAGAGAAATAGTCTTTCCTATGGCTTTGATTTTGCTGGATTTTATTTTTATCGTTTTAATTTATTATTATTATTGCTATTATTATTATTATTATTATTATTATTATTATTTGTCTTTTTAGGGCCACACCTGCGGCATATGGAGGTTCCCAGGCTAGGGGGTGAATGGGAGCTGTAGCTGCAGCCTACACCACAGCTACAGCAACTCAGGATCTAAGCCGCGTCTGTGATCTACACCACAGCTCATGGCAACGCCAGATCCTTAACCCACTGAGCAAGGCCGAACCTGCGTCCTCATGGATGCTAGTCAGATTCATTTCCACTGAGCTAAGATGGAAGCACCTGATTTTGCTAGATTTTAGAGTTTATGATTTTTCTGAAGGATAAAGAAGAAAGGGAGACATGACGGTCCGTGGATTGACAAGTTCTTTACCATTTCCTGTTTTTTCACCTGATACTTAATTAGCTATATTTATACAAAAACATCTTACTAAATATGCATGAGCCTGTTCAGGATAGTTTTATAGTGCAGTACACTTCTTCATTTCAGTAATAGAATGAGAGGCAGAGAGAAAAATGGACTTGAAGATATGCATATGAAACTGGAGTAATCAGTTGTATTTACTAAATGATTCTCCTGTCAAAAAATATACACTATTTCAAATGGATTTATCTTATTCCAAATTATATACTAAATTAACTTTCAAATTTGGTTCTTCCGTAATCAAACTAGGTCTGTTGTTAACAATTTAGAGAATCACAGATGGTCTGGTTTGTCTACTTTGGTGTGAAATTACAACCTTAAAAAGATTATGAACACAAAGATATATAACTGAATGTATCAATATGATAACCAAATTAACAGAAATAATAAAGACAGACTATGAGCAAACCTTTTAACCTCTGTAATGACTTAGCAGTGGTTAATGTAGGCAGAACCTGCTTGCCTCTTACTGGCTACTTCATATTGAGAACATTTTTAAACTTAAGAGTATCTCGGTTTTTTCATGTATAAAATGGGGATTATAATTGTACTTAGCTTTGTCGTGAGAATTAAATGTGTTAACATGTAAAGCAGTTAATTAAAATATTGCCAGACATTGGATAAATGCTTATAAAATATTTGCTATTAGTATTTTAATTTTTAATTATAGTCATTTTCAAACACACACAAAATAGTTGCTTATATGACTGACTTGCTTCTTTTTTATTCTGTCCCTCACCTACATGCTAGAATTATACAAATATTGTCAGGTTTTTTTTGTCTCTTTTTTAGTCTGGATGATATAAAGAAATAATCATTCCATACCTATGTGCTGTCTTGGGCATTTCTTAAAAATATGAATACAGGCTTTTAAAATAAAAACACAACCATGATGTCCTCGTCCCACCTTAAAAAAAACTGTAAAATAATGTATTTGTTGCAGCTAAAACCCAGGCCATAATTTAATGTTCTCATTTGCTTTTAAAATATGTTTTCATAGTGATTTATTTGAATCAGAATCCAAACAAGTTCTGTATGTCTCATTTGTTGTTATGTCTCCCAGGTTTTTCTCCTTTTCTCTCTCTTTGAAATGTCAGGTTTATTGAGATATAATTAATATTCAGTAAACTTTACTTCTTTTAGCCCTATAGATTTTGGCAACTGTATGCATTTGTGTAACTACCAGAATAATCAAGAATTGTGTCATGCACTAAGTCTCTTCCCTTCTGTTACTATATTTCCTTAAAGCAACTGATATTTTTATCTGTCCACATAGTGTTTTCTTTTCCAGAATATCATGTCAGTGGCATCACGTAGCCATATGAGTCTAGCTTCTTTTACTTAGCATGATTATCCTGAAATTTTCCATGTTTCTCCCTTCATCAGTAGCTTGTTCCTTTTCATTGCTCGAGATTATTGTCATATGGATGTTGCCACAATTTTTTTATCCAGTCACTATTTTATTATTTTATTTTATGGCTGCACTAACTGCATATGCAAGTTGGTAGGCCAGGGATTGAATCAGAGTCCCAGCTGCAGCTCCAGCTGCAGCAATACCGGATCGTTTAACCCACTCTCCGGGCTGGAGACCGAACCCACACCTCTACAGCAACTCTGCAGCTGTTGCGGTCAGATTCTTAACCCAGTGCACCACGACAGGAACACCTGTTCAGTCACACATTGTGAACATTTGGAATGTTTTGTCATTTGGGTTATTTGGGGTGATTATGATGAACTCTTAATATATTCACAGTAGATTTTGTGTGGATATATGTCTTTTCTTTGGGGTAAATGTCTAGGGGTATTTACCTGGGTTTTCTGGGTCACTCTGTGTCATAAGTGCATGTTTAGCTTTATATAGCACTGCAAACCATTGTCTTAAAATGGCTGTACCGCTTTGCATTTCCAAAGGCAATATATGAGAATTCTGGTTTCTCCTCATCTTTGTTAACACTTGTTATTTTCGGTGTTTTTTAAATTTTTATTTAACTATTCAAAAAGGGATAGAGTGATGCCTCCTTGTGGTTTTTATTTGCATTTCCTGATGACCTTGAGAATCTTTAAATATACCTGTTTTTCTGACCCCTCTTTTAGTCAGGACCAGTCTCTTTCCCACAACTTTTTTTTTTTATTCCATTATTTGATTGAGGAAACTGAAAATCTTGTTCTTTTCTTTATTGTTTAACTTGAGTCTTAATCCTTCGTCATTCTTATAAGCAGGAAAATGGCTTGTAAAATTTGATTAGGTTTCAAGCTTATTTTTTTTGAGGGGATGTTTCATAAGGCCATCTATTTCATACTGTATCTAATTCTGGAGGCATGTGAAATCTAGTTGACATTGGATTCAGATGTTGCTAGTGTCATCCTTCCACTGTGAAGTTGCCCATGAACTTTTCATCTGATAGTTTCATCCATTTATCTTTTCCTGATTGTATAACAAAATAGTTGTACATTCTAATTTTTCCTTTCCTCTGTATTTATCAATTGATTTTCTTCTGTAAAGGAAGAATTTTCCTCACTAGGGCTACTCCATTACCCCAAAATAGTTTATATAGAAAAACTGGAATTAGTGATTTTTTAGAGGAAGGATTTTATTTCCTTGAAATTTCCTGTGATAATTAATGAGTGATGGTGATTGTGGGAGTGAATTTTTTTCTTTCTTGTCTTTATCATTGCATGACACTGTGAATTCATGATTTTTGTGTATTCAGTGTGTTTCAGTTGATTTCATTGATTCCTGCTTAGTTCAAATTCAGGGTTCTGTTAATAAGATAAAAAGGGAAGTATAGAAGTATGTAGATTTTCATATGTTCTTGGGCTTGGTTTCTGGATATTTTTTAATGGTTGTATGGTATGTGTATACATGCACCAATCTCACATTTATAAAATTATCTAGCTCTAGAAAAAGAAAAATAACCTAGTAGAATTTCATGGGCATTGACAGAAATTAGTAAATTAGAAAGAACTGGCATTGTTATGATACTGGGCATTTCTATTCAAGAACACATCATTTCATTCTATTCTTTCAAGTCTGTTTTTGGATCTGGGTTCAAATGTTGTTTAAGGATTGTTTAAATATTTTTCTCATGTGAGTTTTTCACATTTTTACATGTGGCTTATTTAATTTGTTTGTTTATTTGTTTGTTTGTTTGTTTATTTATGTATGTCTTTTTAGGGCTGCCCCCGCGGCATATGGAGGTTCCCAGGCTAGGGGTCTAACAGGAGCTGTAGCTGCCGGCCTTCGCCACAGCCACAGCAACGTGGGATACGAGCCGCGTCTGCGACCTACACCACAGCTGACGGCAACGCCGGATCCTTAACCCACTGAGCAAGGCCAGGGATCGAACCCGCAACCTCATTTCCTAGCCGGATTCGTTAACCACTGAACCATGATGGGAACTCCTTGTGGCTAATTTTAAATAATGTCTTTTTTCATTATATTTTAAAATATGTATAGACATATATATATATATATATTTAAGTGTATTTCGGCTTGTATGTATGAAGGCTATTATTTTCTATATGTAAATTGATGAATTTGCTAATTTAATCATATCTCTTATTGCTTGCAGTAGATTTCCAGTTGGTTTACAAGCTATTTACTTGTAGTGTAAGATAATGCTGACTCTTCTAACTCCAACATCTCCAGTTGCTTTGTCTATGTTGGATTATACTTCCAAGAGAATGTTAAATAAATGGTGGTGGCAATAGTAGACTTACATTTCTTATTCCTGAGTTTACTGCCAGTATTTCTGGCCTTTCCCCATTAAAGTTAGAGTTGTTACATGACTATAATATGTAAAGAATGGGAACATGGGATTGATTTGAATATATGGTACTCTATCTCATAACTGGCTGTCAGCTACAAATGGCATTTTATTGAGAAAATGTGTCAGTGATATGGTAGCTTCCTTTTTACTTGCTGCTGCAACAGTGGATGCACTGGCACAGCTGGGCATGCTTGCTGACCTGGCTTGAACACCGGGCTGCCTCAGGCTGCCTCGCAGCCCCATTGGGCCCCTATTCCGTCAGGCACCAGGTCCCAGCAAGCCTCAAGATTTATTACTCATTCTCCCCCTTCTCAGCCTCCATTCTGGTTCTCTTTTCCTAAAAGAAGCTCAGAAAATAATGTATTTAGGGGTTTGGGATTAACATATACACACTACTATGTATAAAATAGGTGACTAACAAGGACCTGCTATATAGCACTGGGAACTCTACTCAATATTCTGTAATAACCTATGTAGGAGAAGAATCTAAAAAAGAATGGATACATGTATATGTATGACTGGGTCACTTTGCTGTACAGCAGAAATTGGCACAACACTGTAAGTCAACTATACTCAAATAAAATTACAAAAATAAAATAGTGTATTTAAGTGCATTCGTGCCTAAAATGCATTCGAAAACAAAAACCTCTTTTTTTTACTTTAAAGTATAGTTGATTTGTGCCATATTTTAGAGTCCATATTTTTAGAATAAAATCAAGCCCTAGAGGAACTCGTGAAGGGACTTTTGGCCCCTGGGCCCCCTGTGCCCCTTCTGGCTTGCTGTCGGTGTAGGTGCTAAGGGTGCTGCACCCTCCGCTCATCACTGCCTTCGCTGCTTCTCTGCTGTGTAGTAAATCTTCAGATATTACCAGACTGTCCAGAGTGTAGCGTTCTTCTGATTATTTTCTGTCGAGAATGTCACCTCCTAAAACTGTGGCCTCTTTTTTTATTTATTGTTGTCAGCGCTGTCAGCTTTGTGGTCAAATGTGTTCTATTTTGGAATCTGGCCCCTGCTTCTTACTCCCCTCTGGCAGGTACCTTCCTTTTAACTGTGTAATGTCACAGTGTCTTATCCATTATTTTCAGTGTTTGCAGTTTTTCTTTTCCATCCACAAAACTTTCCTCTTTTTAGTTTAGGATTTTCCCCCAGCACTTTAGTTTTTCATTATTTTTTTTTAATTTAACTATGAAAATTCACGTGGGCAGGCCTTTATTATCATCTTTATCGTCTTTTATTATTTTACTTCTTACCGCTAAATTCTTATAAGCAGATCTTTAGCTTTGGATTGATCTTTCTAGTTAAAGATATATTTGAATTTATTTTAGCATTTTTATGTTTATTTTTATCAGAAATCTATCTTGCATTTTTGCTGTTCTCAGTTGTCTTGTGACTAGTCTTTGAAATTGATAGTCCTTTCCAGAAATTGGTAAAAAACCTATAGCCTCTTATAGAGTGGGACAAATATTTCCTGATAGGTATAAGGAGTTTGCGCAGTAAGTAATTTTATAGAAAGCATACTGAGGAAAAAGTTATATAATTATCCTGAAGGGAAAAGTGATGGTAAGCACTGTCCGTTCAGAAAGTATTTAGAATTTCCTGTGAGTTCCGTGCTTGCTCAGTGGGTTAAGGATCCAGTGTTTTCACCAGTGTGGCTCAGGTCACGTCTTGAAGCAGATTTGATCCGTGTCCTGGGGAACTTGTACGTGCCGTGGGCATGGCCAAAAAATAAATGTTTAAAAATAGAGTTTCTTGTACTCTGGAACACTCTGACTGTACACGGCTTAAAGGTTCTTGGGGCAACAGTAGAGCTGAAATTGACATATTGAATTGATTGAATATAGGATTTAATATTGGAAAACAATATTGGAAAACAATTGAATATAGGATTGCATATTGGAAAACAAGGCTATAAGATCTTTTAGCCTTTGATGATTCAGATAAATTAAAAAGGAGTGATGAATAGAGGAAAATAATAGTACTTTCCTCATTGAGTATTTGGAAGGTTCAGTGGGCAGTGGATCAAAGAGCTAAGTAAAGTGATAGCACATGGCAATAGCTCAGTAAATGTTAGCAGTCAGTATTATTAATGATCACTGGATTTGAAATATTCCTTGTTCTGTTCATTAGCAGTACATTTTAAACTGTTACCTGGGAGGAATGATATTCTGTCCTGAAAACTGAGGCATCTGAGCAGGACGCATATGCCTCCAGCCAAGGCTACTCTCCAGAAGTAGTTTTAGGTTTGCACCACTGCTTAGGATGGCGATGAAAGACTCAGAATTTTGAGTAGTAAGGTGTACATTATATAATTTTAGCCTGAAAAAAATTATTTATCTTTTTTATCTTAAAAGAAATTATCACACAGTTTTCCTCATGACATTATGAATTGGCTTATAAATTATAAGTGTGTGTGTTTTGTGACCTAAATCTTATCTTTATATATTTAATAACATGGTCTGAATTATATTCACTATATTGTCCTTTTTTTTTTTTTTCAGTAGTAAATTTCTTTAACCCCCATTGTCACTTGGAAGATAGGAGGCATATTATTGAGAAGAACTGTGTTTAAGACTTTTCCTAGACTAAGCTTAGCCCTGAAAATGAAAAGTTAGGCTCTTGACTTAGTATTTTAAAGAAAGAAGTGAAATAGATGCTAAAGAGGACTCTTGTGGATTAAGAAAAGAATGATATTCATCTCCAGTCACAGTTGTTTTTCTGTGGCAATTTCCACATTTTTTTTCCCTCTGAGACACCAGTTTACTCCTCAGAGTATCAGGAAAAAGTGGAAACCAAGAAATGACTATTGAAAGCTTAAATCAAATTTACAGAGGTCACTGTCTGACTGAACTGCAGGTGTCTTCTGCCTGCTGCAAGATCTTCTCTCTAGGAATTTGAAGACTGATCATAGCAAGAATAAAAATGTATTTAGTCTTCAAATTTGATTAGAAAGCAAGGTTTATAACTCCCTCTTATAGGGGTACAATCAAAGTAAGTATTTTCGCTGTAGATAACACTTCCTTTTTCTAACCTCTGGGTACTTAACTCTTCACCTCCCACCTTACCCCCAGTGGTTACAAATTTGACTTCAAAGGAATAAGAGGGTAAAGCTTTCTTTAGATGCTAGTGAAAACAGGTTTCAAGTGTTACATCTGCCGTAACTGCTCCTGTAAGAAGGCTCATGACCTTTTCTCCTAGAGGTTTTCTGAAACACGTATGTTTAATCATGCTATGCTTGTCCATATTTTGCAAACGTTTATGTATATATGAAAGGATTTTTTTTTGTTCCTAGGTTTTTTTTCTTTTTTGTAGAACTCAGGGAACACAAAGATCATTGTATGTTAAAATAGTTTTTTAGTCCTTATTTATTCAAATATGATGAAAACCTACTGCAGTTTACTTTATCAAATGTCTTCAGATATTTGGGAGCTACTTGATATTTTCTGATGATGAGATGCTTAATATAATGTAGTGATATGAAATTTGCATTCCAAAGGGATTAGTGGCAAAATATCCCTTCTTTTTTCTTTTCTATTGTATTCTTAATCTGAGATATTTTCATAAACACATTATATTCCTACATTAAAACTTATGCTTTTCTTCTTAAACAAACAAATGCCATTACATTTGCTCTTTAGAACAAGACTTTTCTATAGCTGATAGAGACCTGTTTGTCTGGAATACGTGACCCTTTTGTTTTTTTCTTGATTCAGAATAACCAGAGCTACAGTAAACATTACTGTCTTGCAGTAGTGGTAATTTGCTTTTAAAAAAGCATACTACATGAAGGGAAAGCTTATTTTATTTGAAAATTAAATGGAAATGATAGACTATCTAAATCTTTAATATAAAAATGGCCTAATTTAGGGACATTTCAGATGAAGTCAGCTCTTCCTGAGTAATCAATTTCATCATTTTGTTTTGCTCTAAGCAAAAGGACTGAATGCAAGGTGTTGTTTTATCTCCTCCTTGTCTGTTCTCCTGTATTGTATTTGTATTACTTTAGGAGATATGGGACATATATTTCTGTTGGTGTATAAATTGAAAATTTCACCATAAAAATGAATGTAATAACCAAGGGTTTTATTTTTTAAAGGAAGCAAACTATTAGAAAATTCTACCATCAGTAAAGGTGATAATTTGAATTTTTCCTGTGAAATTTTAATTTGAATTACCTCATCTTGGATCATGGAACTTAGTTTGTATCAGAATACTATTTAGGAATGTACTGGATCAAATAAGACAATTATGTGAAGGTGCCTTGTCAATAGAATGTATTTATAAATGTTATTTTAAGAATTTTTAACCATGACTTAGAAAAGTACATTGCAGAAAAGTACATTGCAAAGGGTATGATGAGATGCTTCTGACATTAATGCAGTTAATACCCCTAATAACATAGTTGACTGTGTATTAGGCACATTCCTGAAGAAAGACCCCCTGCAGGGGGCAAAATAGCAGCCTGTGTCATAAGATTCAACTTTAATTATTTAAGCTTCGCATCATCGTTTTGCATTCATTTATACAAAAATCTTCCAGGTTTTCTTACAGGTTTTCCTCACTATCCAAAAGTAGAACATTCCTGTGAACCCTTTGAAGAACCAAAAATGGCAAAAAAGACACAGTTACCTTAGGACACAACTTGCTAACAGGATGCAAAAAAACAAACAGAGATAAACCTCAGGTGCTCATGGACACAGCTCAAGGCTTGATGCTGTGATGCTGAGCTCTGTTCCCTGGAAGGAGCCCTGTGGGCCGCTGCCACTGCTCAGGGTGCCTCCTGCCTTTATAAGGGCTCCCCGCAAAACACATGCTGAACGTGCTGTTTTTGATTTTTTGCCTTTGTGAAAGTGAAAATCCTATTCAGATCTCTTTCACTTAGCAAAAACAGGTCCTAATGCGGGTCTTTCATAAAAGGTGCTGAACTTTCATAAAGCGGTGGATTTCTATATCGAGTTCCTTCCCATAAATTTGTAGAAGGAAATCTGCTGCTGACTACTTGTCAGTGGATCAGATTTCCATCTTATTTTAACTTTGCCAATCTTTTTGAGCTTAAAAGACCAAGAGCTCTGAGAGGATATTGGTCTCCTGAGAGAGATTTTGAGAGATGCAGATGTTTTATGAAAACAATCTGCATTTTATGTATGAGTAGCTTGATCAAAGAGTATGTTCTTAATAGAAAGGGTTTATTTTATTAATTGTTTCTTTTGATATTGACAAACTTGTTTGTTTTCTTTTTGCTCCCTTTTCTTCTTTTCCCACCAAACCCTTTGGTCATTAGAGCTGGTTTTCTTCTCTGGATTAGAAAAGTTAAATCATCACTCTTTCTCCCTCTCCTTCACTCTCATTTCTGTTTTCTGATGTTTCTTGAAAGAGTGTGAGCCGAAGAACTGCTTTTTGCAATACTGCCAGATGAACAGTTGATCATGTGCAGGGTGAAATTCCTTTTTCTGTGTGTGGGATAGTTTTGAGATTGGAGTTGTTTTCATTTTTATGGTTTTTAAATTGCATTCCAAAAAAAAAAATATTATCACACACACACACAAATACATACACACATCACACAAATCTTGCCTTTAAAAATCAAAAACCTGTTTTTAATGCAAAAAAAGGGATTTATTAGCATTTATAGCTGCAGTGGCCAAAGATTGCATGGTTTTAGACATGGCCGAATCCTGGTCTGTTTCTGCCTCTGGAGCTTACTTTTGTCTCTGTTACCTTCATTCTCAAGCTGTGTGTGGTGTTTCACCTGCTCATCTCTGGCAGCTCCAGCAGAAAGAGAATGCTTCTTCTCTACAAGCTCCAACAGTATCACAGCCATTCTCTGATTGTTGCAGGCTCGGCCACATACTGTTTTTGAGCCTATTGCTGCAACTCCCAGACTGTCTGTGATGCTCTAATTGGCCAGGCTTGGTCACATGGCATGGGAGTGGCTTTAGCCAGCTCTGAACTATCCTGATTGAAAGTGGGGAAATGATACGAGAAAAAGAATATATATATATATATATATAGATTTTTTTTTTTTCCCCAAGATCTTGAGGGAATCTTTAGGTCCAATGACTACATGCTGGGAGAAAGGAAGGGAGGATGGCTGTTGCTAGGATGTTGTATTTCTCCTAAAGGGATACACGGCCTATGTTGGTGTAAGGTTATTTAATTTTTGTGTAGACCCAAAGAAAAAGTTTATAACTCATGTAGCAAAAAGTGGATGTTAAGTGTTGTCCCATGACACTCAGGTGGTCTGATTCGGTATCCAACTCAGTTTTCTATGAGAGGTCCAGTCCTCACTGAGCCTCCTTTCTAATTTGCAAGAAGAGTTGATGGCAAAAAGATCTTCCTCTAAGGGGCCTCTCAGTGGTAAATTCATTGATTTGTTCATCCCAGCAAGTATTTGTTTAGTACACGACAGCCTCAGAATATTAGGATATGGAGAAGCCAAACTGTGCATAGTGTTCTGTCTTTATGAGGGTATTAGGGTCCATCTGGGCAAACACAGGGATAGTTTGATGAGGTGGGATTATTATTTTTAACCTTTTTGTAAAACTTACAGACAATCTAATTCCAAGAACTCTCTCAAACTGATTTTCTCCCTATTCTACCGGGACATCACGGTTGAATGTCTCTAATGGACACTAACTAGCACATCAATGCCATTGTCCTCTTTTTCAATTTAGCTTACTTAGATGTCCTTCATCCATAGAACAGTAGAGCCTTTCGCTTGACCTTCTCCCAAACCTTGGGTACTTTGCTACAGTTGTTGATCATCGCGGACACAGGTGGGATATTGTTGTAGAAAACATAAAGGGCCGTCTTAAGTTAATACATATCTATCAACATTAGAGTTCTCTCACTTTCAGAATTCGTAGGTACAGCATTCCACTCTGATTACAACTGTTTTATTTGCTGTTTTTGCCGTGTGTCCTCGCTCTTATTGCCCAGGCTTTTTTTCCTCAAACCATATCTCCAGGCTGTTAATCTTCTCACCCCATCATTCTGCTCCTGGTTTCTCTTCTTTCCTTGTATCCCCTTGACCCTCTAGCAATTCAGCTGAATTGCTGACTCGCGGTCTTTCTCCTCCTTTCGGTTCATTACCTCCCTGGCTTTTGTGCCTCACCTTTACAGCTCAATTCCAATACTCATCAGCACTTCTCCCTTCCTGTTTCTTGAACTCATGTGACCAGCACTTCCAAAGAAATACACAGCAATACAGGTCGGCTTCACCACAGGTCCATGGTCATCGACTTCAGCTGAGCGCCAGTGATGCCCTTCTTTATTTTTTCTTTTCTTGCTTTCAATTCCGAGCCCTATTTGCTTCATTTAAAATTTAATTTAATTTAATTGTGATAAGATCACAAAGTGAGATGTGCTCTCTTAAAAGTTTAAATGTACAATACATTATTGTTGGCTATAGGTACAGTATTGTATAACAAAATGTTTAGAGTTTATTCTAACTGAAATAAACTTTATCTTTCTTAACTGAAACCTTATCCACATTGATTTAGTAATTCTCAATTACACCTGCCCTTGCCCTGGCAGCCACCATTTCACTTTTTCATTCTATGAATTTAACTGTTTAAAGTATCTCCTATAAGTAGACTCATGCAGTATTTGTCTTGCTATGACTGGTTTATTTTATTTAACATAATGTCCTGAAATTTCATCCATGTTGACATATATATATATATATATATTTTTTTTTTTTTTGTCTTTTTGCCTTTTCTAGGGCCACACTCATGGCATATGGAGGTTCCCAGGCTAGGGGTCTAACAGGAGCTGTAGCTCCCGGCCTACGCCACAGCCACAGCAACGCAGGATCTGAGCCGTATCTGCAACCTACACCACAGCTCACGGCAACACTGGATCCTTAACCCACTGAGCAAGGCCAGGGATCGAACCCGCAACCTCATGGTTCTTAGTCGGATTCGTTAACCACTGAGCCGTGACAGGAACTCACCATGTTGTCCCATATTGCAAAATTTCCTTTAATGTGAGAAAAAAGAATGTATACATGTATGTGTGACTGACTCACCTTGCTGTGCAGCAGAAAATTGACAGAACACTGTAAAATGACTATAATGGAAAAAATAAAATTATTATAAAATTTTTTTAAAAAATAAAGAATTAATAGTGTGCCATTGTGTGTATATATTTTCTTTCTTTTGTTTGGAAATTTATTTTTTTATTTTTTCTTAATAATTTTGATTTTTTCTATTATAGTTGCTTTACAGTGTTCTGTCAATTTTCTACTGTATAGCTGAGTGCCCCAGTCATGCGCATATATATATATATATATATATATATATATATATACCCATATTTTTTTTCTTACATTGTCTCTTTTCTTTATCCATTCGCGTTTGTCAGTGACTGTTTAGGTTGTTTCTATATCTTGACTATTGTGAATAGTGCTGCAGTGAATGTAGGAGTGCTAATACCTCTTCGAGATCCAGATTTCAGTTTTTTTAGATAAATACTCAGAAGCGGGACTGATAGGTCATTTGGTAATTTAAATTTTTGAGGAACCTTCACAGTGTTCTCCATAGAGAACAGTGCAGGGATTGCTGCAGCATTTTGTAATCCCATCAACAGTGCAAAAAGGTTCCAGTTTCGCCACATCTCTGACATCTGTTGTGTTTTTTTTTTTTTTTTTTGCTAAGTTTTTCTGACAGGTGTGATGTTATATCTCACTGTGATTTTGATTTGCATTATCTTGATGACTAGTAATGTTGAACCCCTTTTCACATACCCGTTGGTCATTTGTGTGGCTTCTTTGAAAAAACGTTTTTTCAAGTCCTTAGCTCATTTTTAGCCATGTAATTTTTATTATTATTTTCTACTATTGAGTTGGAGTTCTTATATATTGTGAATATTAACCCATTATCAAATATATGGTTTACAAATATTTTTAATTCTGTAGGTAGCATTTTCATTCTGTTGATTGCTTTGCAGAAGTTTTTTTTGTTTTTAATCCTCTGAAATTCTTTGGAATTATGTTTTTTTGTCTTAAATTACCTTGAGATTTTCTATGTAGACCTTTAATGACATTAAAATTCTACAAAGAGTAGTAGAAGTAATGTTTAAAAAGAGAAGGTTAATCAAATAGAGGGATGATAATAACACTGGGCTTAATCCATGACTTAGGAGGATTTTTTAAATTGGTGTGAGTTAAACACCCTCTTGATAGTAGTTTTGACCTCAGTTATCTGGGAGATTAAAAGGGCTTCTTAATTTGATGTAGTCCCAGTTGTTTATTTTTGCTTTCATTGCTATTGCTTTGGTATCATTCTTTAAAATCATTACCAAGACCAATGTGATGAAGCTGTTCTCTGTTTTCTTCTAGGAATTTTACAGTTTCAGGTCTTGTATTTAAATCTTTAACTTATTTCTCTCTCTGTTTTTATTTGTTCTTTATTGTTCTGTGCCAGATAATTTCCTTGGCATTTTTTCCCAAATACCCCTACCGACCCCATCCCCTTCCACTAGATACCTTATTATTTAGAGCAGCAGCAATATAGCGCAGAGGTTAGGAGCAGTGACTCACCTCTAGCTGGGTTCAAGTCCTTGCTCTGCAAGTCATTTTATTTTATTTTTTTTAAGGCCGTAGCTGTGGAATATGGAAGTTCCTGGGCTAGGGGTCGAACTGGAGCTGCAGTTGAAACCTACTCCATAGCCACGGCAACACAGGATCTGAGCCGAATCTATTACCTCCTCTGCAGTTTGTGGCAACCTCCGATCCTTGACCCACCAAGTGAGGCCAGGGATCAAACCCGCATCCTTACAGAGATGACGTCAGGCTCCTAACGTGCTGAGCTACGGTGGGAACTTCTGCAAGGTATTTTGTGATCCTGGGTAAATAACTTCCCTTTGCCTCTATTTCTTCATCTGTAAAATGAGAATAATAACGGCATCTATCTGACAGAAATGTTGTAAGGCTCAAATGAGTTAATGTTGGTAAAAAGCACTTAAAATAGCACCTGACACATACTGGGAACTATGCAAGCGTTAGTTATTTATCACTGATAATACTGAAGCTTTTAGTCCTCATTTCTCTGTTTCCATTCTCCATACCTGTGATTTCAGTCAGCAGTCGTCCACTCTTCCTGCATTTTCTTCATTTCCAGAAAAGGTACATTAAAAGATCATCCTTCTTGTTTCTTCCTGCCCTAGCCTAGTTTCATGTTTATCCCTCTCTTTCTTCTACATCTTAAATTTATTTCTTGTTGCAAAATACATATCCCGAGCCTGTAAGCATACTAAAACTTTTTCCATTCTAAAAATGGTAAAAAGAAATCATCATTATTATCATCCTTATCAGGAAAAAAAAAAGGAATAAAAGGCACCTTCCACTGATAATTTCTCACTTTCCTGGGTCCTTTCTTCTTCTCTTCTCTCATGTATTTTTTTGGGGGAAAGAAATGTCTTCCTTCCTTAAATGCACTGCCTTCAGGCTCTGACCGCAACTTGCTAATATTGAACAAGGACACCAGTGATTAGCTGTTGGTTGCATTCAAAGATTCACTCTTTGTCCTTAGTCCCCTCTGACCCTCTTCTGGATTTTACACTATTAGCCAATTTTGATTCCCCTGCCATGAGTTCCCAGGCTCAACTGGCCTCCTCTCACCTGGTTCTTCTCTAGGTCTGAGTCTTCTTGTCTCCTTTCTTAGGGCTTTTTCACATTTGCTAAATATATACTCTCCCCCCATGTCCCATTTCTCACCCTGATCCTTACCCATTTATGTTCCCTGGAGAATTCAGTCTATCCCCATGATTTATATACTATTTACCGGATGTACTAGTGACTCATACATCTCTATTTCTAGCCCCAAACTATTCTCCCGAGCTTTCAGACCTCTTTCCAACTATTTCATAGGTGGAACACCCATAGTCATCCCAGATTCAGTACATCTAAAATTAATCTCTTCGTAATCCCAATTGCCACATTGTCCCTGCATTTCTGTTTTCGTGGGTGTCTTTGCCATCAACCTGCAGAGTTCAGGGCAGAAACCAGGTGTTCCTCTGAGTCCTTCCTCTCCTTATTTTCAGCATATAAGCCCCTGGTTATATCATGATACTTAGAAATGTATCTGACATCTCTTTTTTCCTTCGTCTTAACTCTCACTGCCTTACCTGAGGCCTTTATGTGCCTTTGCTGGACTATTACAAGAACCTTTGAATGGCTCTTTCTCCTGATGCGACCTGCTATCTAATCTATCTTATGTGCAGTTGACAGTTACACTTTTAGAATATTAACCTGATGATGCGCTGTTTGGCTTAAACTTCTTAGATGATTCCCTATTGCCTACATTTTATGATCCAGCTCTTGTGATATGCAGCATTCTTTTTTTCCCTAGCGTCATTTCTGGCTAGAACCCCTTCATGAACAAAGGACACAGATCTCTTCCTCCGTAGGATGCTCTCTTAAATGCCTCCGTGCCTTGTCTTGGACCATGCTGGACTTACCTCTTCCTGCTCTCCTTTTATGTATTCTTCTAGACCAAGCCTAATTACTCTCTGTGGGGAAGCTTTTCACAAATCATTCATGAACTGTAAACATTGATTTCTTCTCCTTGACTTTTCATAGTGTTTTGTAAATGGTGGTTATCACACTGGCCTGGAACTATTTGAATTCCCAAAGGGCTCTGTGTATTCCTGTATTATTAACACCAAGAACACTGCCTGGATCTTAGTAGGTGCATATGTAAATGAATTTTAGAACTAAGTATCTTATTTTTATTTTTCAAATTTATTTTTATTGAAGTGTAGTTGATTTATGATGTGTTAGTTTCTGGTATACAGCAAAGTGATACATATATGTGTGTATATATATATATATATATATATATATATATATATATATACACACATACATACATGCACACACACACATATATACATACATTCTTTTTTATTTTCTTTTCCATTATGGTTTATTATAGGATTTTTAAAAATTATAGGATATTGAATATAGTTTGCTCTCCTATACAATAGGACCTTGTTGTTTATCCATTCTATATATAACAGTTTACATCTGCTAATCCCAAACTCCCAATCCATCCCTCCTCCATTCCTCCCTCCATTGGTAACCACAAGTTTAGAACTAAGTATTTTAAAAGGGTGAAGGAGATAGTTTGTCTCTGTAGCTCAGAGTAAAGATAGGAAAAATGGAGGAGTAAGAAGAGTATCAAAGGAAGAAAGGAAACTGTCAGTAGATGAAATGATATGGGTTCCACATGAAGAAGAAAGGACAAAGCATGAAGACATAGATTCTTAGGTACAGGAGAACAATGGAGAATGGCTCTAGAAAAGGAATAGATACCACTGAAGTGCTTCTGACCAGTACACCAGAAGAATGACAAGGAATGACAAGGCAACAGAAAGGAAGCTTTGTGATAGAGAAAACTCTGAGCAACAGAAATGTCAGAGAGCGTCTGGAGAAGAAGAGACCTTTTCTTGCAGCTGCTTCGCATGTTTCTGCTAACTAATAATGCTAAAAAGCCAGATACTTTCCCATCTCTCTCTAAATCATAGGATCAAAGTGCCCTGAAATCAAGGCTCCTTCTTGGTAGCCTGCTCTTAGCTCTATGAAAATATCCTAGACCTACAGCCAGTCTCCAGTGCAAAAACCTTTCAAGATTCTGCTCACCTCCCAGGTTTTTCTTGTAGAAAAACAGATAAACAAAAACCAAAGTGGTGTTTTATGGAATTATTGAGAATTATTCTTGATTCCTGACAGATACTAGGGAATATAAACCTTGGAGGGTCATGAGACTTACTTTGCTCAGTGTTAGGTAAGTGTAGCTGATCAGTCCTGCTTTGCATAGAGTGGCAGAGGATACCACTGTTATGCTGGTAGAGCTGCTGATGTATGGGTCAGTTAGAAACAACATTAAATATTCATAAAATAAACTGCATGTATGTATTTTTTACTCCTTAGAAACATTAGATGCTCCTTAGAGAGGAGAGGTTCACACAGAGAATATATGCAAGAATGGGAACTGAGCCCAAGTTAGATCTGAAAACAGGACATTGGAGCCTTAGGTCAGCTTTGTATCTCTTCCATTGCAAGATCTTCTCAATTTTTTTAAATGAATAAACTTTAATTTTGCAGCAGTTTTAGGTTTACAGTATATACCACCTGCCCCCACATAGCCTCCTTCATTATCTATATCCCCCGTCAGAGTGGTGCATTTGTTAGTTGATGAAACTACACTGACATGTCATCATCACCCAAAGTCCACAGTTGACTTCAGGGGTTATTCTTGATGCTGTATATTCACATTGTGTTACACATTGGTTTGTGCAAATATATAATAAATGATATATATCCACTATTGTAGTATCATATAGAATAGTGTCAGTGCCCTAAAAATTCTACGTGCTCCGCCTATTAAATCCTTCTTTCCCCTTATTCCCCTAGCCTCCCCCCTAAATAATCTTTTTATGGTATCCATAGTTTTGCCTTTTCCATAATGTTTTATGGTTAGAATCCTACAAAATATAGTCTTTTCAGGTGGGATTCTTTGACATGATCGTATATATTTAAGGTTCCTTCTTGTCTTTCCATGGCTTGATAGTTCAGTTTTTTTAGCGCTGAATAGTATTCCACTGACTGGCTGCAACTCAGCTTATTTCACCTACTAAAGGACATCTTGTTTCAGTCCAGTTTTTGGCAGTTCTGAATGAGGCTGCCATAAACATCCCTATGCGGGTTTTTGTGTAGTTACAAGCTTTTAACTCCCTGGGGTAAATAGCATGGATTTCGATAGCTGAATTGGATGATAAGAGTATGTTTAGTTTTGTAAGAAACTGCCATCTTCTAGGAGTTTTGTTTTGCATTCTACATTTTAGGTCTGTTATCCATTTTGAGTTCAGTTTTTAAGTGTACTAGTCTCTGTCTAGATTCATTTTCTTTCCTTTTCCTTTTCTTTTTTTCTTCTTTTGCATGTGGATATCCAGCTGTTTCCACCCCAGTTGTTGAAGAGACCATCTTTGCTCCATTGCAGTACCTTTGTCCTTTTATCAAAGATCAATTGATATATGTCAGTTGATACATTTATGGAAGTCTGTTTCTTTGCTCTTTATTCTGTGCCATTGATCTGTTTGTTTATTCTTTCACCAATACCACATTATCTTGATAACTCCAACTCTATAGTAAGTCTTCAAGTTGGGTTTGTCAGTCTGTTGACCTTGTTCTTTTTCAGTATTGAGTTGGCTATTCTGTGTCTTTTTAGAAATGCATTAAGATCATGAACAAAATAAACCTGTAAATTTTAAGGATATAAATAGAGAACTATAAATAAATATTTAGTCTTCTGCTACATATATAACATTGACAAAAGTAAATCTGCTAATTATATTTTTATGAATAAATAATGTGCAGAACTAAATATTATTTTATTATTGATTACCAAGATTCTCTCAGCCTATTTATCTTATAATAGTTAACATGATTTTTATCTGAAATAGGGCTGCCTTGGACATCATTATTAAAAGGAATTATGTGTTTGAACTAAATGCTGTTCTCAAGCATTCTTAAATAAAATTGGAAAGATAGGTTGTCAGCAATGGTGGGAAGAAAAACTGTATCTGAATTGATAGGACACAAAGTCAATTTAGAGATATCTGAGTATTTTAAGTAGGATATTTGAAAGAAAAGCTTGAAAATTTATTTAGGCAATAGATTTTGCTTGTACTAAGGGAAAGTATTCTCTGCCATTTTTACTTCAACTTTTTGAAAATGCATCCTTTTAGAACCTGGCTGACTAGATCTTGAAGAGATGTTAATTAAATTCCCAACTATGTCTCGTGAGTAACAGTTGAAGGAGTTAAGAATGTTGGACCTGGAGGTAAAAAAACTTGAGAGAGTAAAACAGGGAGACTAGGGAAAGTGATATGAGTTTCTCCATTTATCTGAAGTGTCTTTGTGTGACAGATAGACTAATTTTGTGTTACTTTCAAAATGCAGATTAACACCTAATTATTCATAATTACCCATTAGTGAGGGATAGTAATAGTAACATTTGCACACTGAATTAAACTCTACTAAAAGCCAATGAGCTCCTCACTACTTGGCTATTAACAGTAAGTGTGTGACAAGTTGTGTGGCATTGACTCATAATAGGTGAAAGAAAGCTTCACATATGTGGAAGTAAAAATGTACAAATTATGTTCAACTTCATTAGTGATCAAATAAAGCGATAGAAATAACAATGAAGTACCATTTCCATTTTTTAATTAGGAAAGATTAAAATGTATATGTGTGGGAGCATACATATATGCACATACATCTCTCCAGTATTAGTGAGGATAAGGAGAAACTATAACTCACATTACTGATGGAAATAAGAACTTGCCAGCTTTGATGGGAGGTGTCAAAAGCCTTAAAATGTACTTTTTCAAGACAATCTTATTTATAAGAATATTTTTTTGAGGTTGATTCCAGAACTAGACCCTGAGTTTAGGGCTGTATGTTCATGTGATTTACTGTGGAATCATTTATTGACTGACTGATAGAATAGGAGAAGTAAGACAGTGGAGGGGCATGGTCACAGGCAAAGTCCCACCAGAGTGTACCTTGGGAATTCTGGAACATGAGTACCCCTCAGGATTGCCCTGATCTGAGTCTGGGGAGCTGGGCTTTCATTCTCTGTAACTGTCAGTCACTGGTTAAGGGATGGGGTCATGTGCAGACATAGAAGTTCCATAGCCTGAGAAAGAAGCCTCTGAAGAAGCGGTGCTGGTGTCAGCTGTTAGGTGCAAAAGCGACAAAATTGGAAAAAGTGGTTCAAGAGCATCTGGGTGAAACATTGGCCTTGATTAGTATTCCTTACCTGATAAATACCAGTTTATTTGAGAAAGCAAAAATGTTTAACACTGGATATTGAAAAGCGTATTGTAGGTAAAATATGTAAATATTTCAGCTATGCAACTGTGTGAGGTTGAACAAGTTTCCCATGAATGAAAGATCCCAGGTAGTAAATACTGTGCATGAAACAATTCCAATTAAAAATATACCACATATATAGACATGGTTATATGTATAATTTTTAAAGCTATAATGACCATGTAGAATTTATTTCAGGAATGCAAGGTTGGCTTGGTATTACAAATAATTCCTCACAATAAAATATTATTTGAAGTGACAACATAGGATAATTCTATTAACTACTTAATAAAAGAATGTGAAATTCAACATCTGTTCATGAATAAAAAGGAAAAACAGTAGATATGTAATAAAGGGATACCACTAAACATCTATAGCAAAGAATACAACTGAACAAAGACTATGATCTCAACATATCAAAAGTTAATTTTAGACAGATTAAAGACCTAATACATTTTATGTTTTATTTTAAAATTTTTAAGTTACATGCCAAGAACATGTAGAAAAGAGTTTGCCAGTTTCTTTAAGAATTTAACATACACTTACCATATGTCTATGCAAAGACTTGCAAGTGAATGTTTGAAGCAGCTCTTTCTACAACTGCCCAATTGGAAATAAGTCTCATGTCCATCAACAGGGGAATGGATAAACAAATTGTGATATATGCCTATAATGGAATACTACTCAGCAATTATAATATATGAACTATGATACTTAACAACATATATGAATCTCAGTATAATTATTCAGAAACAAAGAAGACAGACAATAAAGAGCACATGCTGTATACTCCTGTTTATGTAAAATTCAATAAATTGTGAAGTAACTTTTGACAGAAAATGTATCAGTGATTGTCTAGATAGGATGGAGATGGAAGTGGGACAGAGGGAGGAAATTAGGAAGCAGCAGAAGAAAGTTTTGGTGATATTTATAATCTTGCTTCTGGTTATGGTTTCATATATGCCACAACTTAGCAAATTGTCCTCTTTGAATATGTGCATTTATTCCTTAAAAAGGCTGTTAAAAATAAAATGACATGAAAAATGGTGGATAGAGTGTGACCCTGAGGAACCAATATCACCAGCACATTAAGCAATAACCTGGACTTATACATATCTAACATAGATCTAAAAAGTATAGTAACTGCAAATGAATATATATAGCATACCATTCATGTAATTTTCAATTAAGTGGAACATTGGTCTGCACATCTAACGAATACATAGATGTCTGCTGAGTTCTGGAAATCACTTGCTGTAAAACATGAGGTTGATGACATGCCACCTGAAGTGAGTGGTCATTTTTGGAAAGGAGCCATAAGAGAGAAGATGAAGCTTTAGTTGTTTTGAAATAATTCTTATTAAAAATATGTTTTAAAATATGGCACACTGTTGATAGCTGTTTTGAGTGTGGGAATATAGATAAGCTTCTACTATGTTCATGTCCTCACTTTTTGTATACCTGGCTGGGTTCACACTTAACAGTCATCTAACAACCTACCTAAGGACCTGTGTGTGTGTGTGAGGGGGAAACTTTGCCTAGAGTGCTGGTACCCAGGGAGGAAGGGAGCTGTGGTCCTTGCCTTTGCAGAGTCACTCATCTAGGGAGGAGAAAGATGTTAAGTAGAGAAAAAAATTTGTTAAAAATTAAAGAAATAAATTTGTAAAAAAAGCACTATAAAAGTGAAGGACATGTCATGAGATTTTTATTTTGGGAGTACCTAAAGTCCGGAGGTCAGGAAAAGCTTCTGTGAATTAGAACGATGTCCACAGTGCGATAAGACAGAAGTGCCTTAGATGGTTGGGGGCCGCAGTGAGTTGTGAGGCTGGAAGTTCTGCAGAGAAAGCTTGAGGACGAAATCACCGCTCTGTTCAGCATGTAACTGTTTCCAGTTAGTCTTTTTTTTTTCTTTGTCATTTAATTTACTGCAGTAGGAGAAGCATAAACTTTGATGTTATTAAGAAAGTATTTGCAGCTTTTTTCAGTTGAATTATAAATTAATGATACAAATAACTCCACACTTTTAAATTAGGCTAATTCAGAATTTTGTCATTATGAGTTAATTGTGAATTAAAATTCAGTATATCAACATGCGAAGGTGGTTGGTGTAAGGGTGACTTATGGGCTCCCTCTTTCCTAGGTGGTAGACCTCTTCTAGACTCAAAGTTTAACTGAGTTGCTTGAACCCTGCAGACCCGGCCAAGTTTTCACCTACCATGCAAAAAATGCTGTTCCGGAATGCTTTACATGCAGCACATTTCCCACTGTGCCAGTGCCATGATCTTAGCAACTGTTTCATTATTTCAAAAACATGTTTATTGTTGAGTAGGCATTACTGGTGGAACAGATGTATCCTGAGTGCAATATTCCATATGTCAGAGGCTGGTCTAAACGGTCATTTTGCCCTGTATACCTTCTGAATAATCCATATCAGACCCAGATAGACAAGGAAGGGTACATTTCATCTTTATTTTGCTGGTAACCAAAGGGCAAGCTGTTTGGATTTTAATAAATGCTGACATCAAATGTGTTTTTTTCACTTGACAGCTGCACCTGAAGTATATGGAAGTTCCCAGGCTAGGGGTCAGGCCTATGCTACAGCCGTGACAACACTGGATCCAAGTTGCATCTACAGCCTATGCTGCAGCTTGTGGGAACACCAGATCCTTAACACACTGAGCCAGGCCAGGGATTGAACCCACTTCCTCACGGACACTATGTAGTGTTCTTAACATTCTGAGCCACAGTAGGACCTCCTGACCTCAAATACTTTTGAACAGCACTTTCAAATCAGAAGGCTTGGCTTGTTTTTGTGTAAGGTACAGATTTTTTTTTTTCTTTTGCGGGCTGCACCTGTGGCATATGGAAGTTCCCAGACTGGGGCTCAAATCTGAGCTGTAACTGCTGGCCTAAGCCACAGCCATAGCAACACAGGATCCAAGCCCCGTCTGTGACCTACACCATAGCTTATGGCAATGCCTGATCCCCAACCCACTGAGCAAGGCCGGAAATTGAACCCACATCCTCGTGGATAGTAGCCAGACTCTTTTCTGCTGCACCACAACAGGAACTCCCAAGACACAGATGTTTTTATTATTAGGTAGGCTGTTTTAGTAACAAATCAACCTGTGAGGCCTTGGTTTATAAATCTTGCCTCATTAGTATAGAGGTAACCCACACTTTTTAGTACCAGTGAATCGCTACTAGACTACAAAACAGGACACTCTTATAAAAGAGGTTTCATCTGCATGAGTGAGAATTTTACATTGAATGTTAATGGAATCTTTTTTTTTTAAGGAAAAAAGGTTCAGATTATTCAGTTATGGGACTTAAGTTAGTGGGGATGAGAAGAGAAAAGGAAGTACTTGCTTGATTTTAAAAAATAATCTAGGCCTAATATCAATAGAAAAATACCCTAGCATTTTAAAGAATGAATTGGATTTGGAAAATGTTAAGAAAACCTATTGGATTACTCATTTTAACTGTCAGTACAGAAAATTGTGATTTTGTGTTTGTTAAGTTTGTTGTGGAGCATTAAAATTGAAGAAGCCGTGAATCAAGGATTTATTAAAAGATTTCAATCCTTGGATCAGAGAAGCTAATCTTCACATTGTTATTAAAGATTTTTGAGAATGACAGATTTCTATATGATTTATGTAGTATTGTTTTCCTGAATATGTAAGCATGGCAAAATAATGTAAAATATTCACATTTAAGAAACATTGCATGGAGTTCCCACTGCGGTGCAGGGGTTAAGGATCTGACATTGTTTCTGTCATGGCCTGAGTTTGATCCTCGACTGATGTAGTGGGTTAAGTGTGTTAAGGATCCAGCATTGCCACAGCTATGGAGTAGGTCACAGCTGCAGCTCAGATTCAATCCCTATTCTGGTAACTTCCATATACCACGAGTATGGACTAAAAAAAGAAAAAGAAACATTATTGTGTAAAGATTCATAAATTTCATTGGACTACAGTGGCATTTGTTAGTGATTCCAATTACTTTTGTATAGTTTTGTATTTTGAAGCCATCATGAAATACTACTCTTTTTGCTAGAAGTTGACTTCAATAGATTTCTTCACAAATAAATTCTGAGAGCAATTTTGGTAATGCTCTAGTCGGCTACCCAGTTTTGCTAAGATGAAAACATCCACCATCATGTTAACTCTGTCTAATGTTGAGACCAGAAATGCTTGTTTATACATGTACTGAGTCATCTCTCCTTGTAAGAATGAAAATGTGTAGTCAAGCTTCAACCTCAGGAAGGCGTATCAACCTCACAAATTTTTCTAGGCTTATTTATCACCATGCTGTTTTCAGTAAGACGATTTCCAAACTTTCAGAATGTGTATATAATACGGTCTTGAGATATCAGTCTTTTTTTTTTTTAAAGGATGAAACAGCTACAAGTTTTAGAAGTAGTTATAATACTTTGGTCAACAGCATGTAATAACTTGGTGTAAAAATACTTACATACAGATGTATGTATACCTGGATAACAGTGGTTGATCAGATCCACTGTATTCAAGACAAACTTCCTGTGCTTGCTTCCTTGTATTTCAGGTACTCTATGGTTGGATTTCTACTTTAAGTACTTTAGATAACAGTCAAAGACCAGAAGATAGAAATGGATTATGAGTGATAATACTAAAAACTAATGTTTATCAGGGTTTTATTAGGTACTGTGTTCTTTCTTAAACAATATGTTTGGATTATTTAATTTGATCTCCATAAGAACCTCCTGATGTTGGCACTATTATTCTCATACTCATTTTCTTCTTGGGAAATGAAATATAGTCGGATTGAATGTCTTGCTCTAGGTCAGCGAGCTAACAACACAGGATCTGGATTCAAACAGGAGCAAGCAGTCTGATTGCATAGCCTGCCCTCTTCACACAAGGCTGTACTGCTGCTAATCAGCATCTTGATTTTATGGAGCTCTGGTTCTGAGCAAAGTGGAATTTTTTTTTAATATAATGAGGTCATTAAATATACATTATTGTAAATGAGCTGACTTGATAGCTAGAATTATGACAAATCCCACTTTTTTGCCTATTCAGATTTTTGCATTTTTCATGGGAAGTTCAGGATAGAGAATCCCATTTACTCTAAAACTTATGAAAATACAATGAACAAAACAGATTCTAAATTCAATTTAGCAAGCAATCTGCTCTTGAAATTGTTGTTTAGGGAGACCTAGGAATTCTTCCAAAAGATCTGACCAATGAGATAATTCACAGAGATTGAAAATGAAATATATAATTGTATAATTGAGAGACTGATGGTGGATATATAGCATTAAAAAGTAAGCTGAACATAAAACAGTGTCTTCTCTAGTTATCTTTTATGTGTTGTATTATTTATTTCTGCTGAGTTACAATATAAGGATAACCTGGTGTTGAAAAACAAGAAAATCATAATAAACGTCAAAGGGTTTTTTTATCTTCAGTTTTATGATTAGGGTGCATCACTGCCTAAGTTCAAGTTGTATAGCATAATTATTTGCAATAAATTGTGAAATGACAGTCAAAGTACATTTAGTGAACATCCATCATCTCATATAGATACAAAATTAAAGAAAGAGAAAATAAATTTTTCTTTGTGATGAGACCTCATAGGAATTACCCTTTAACAACTTTCATATATAACATACAGCACGTACAGCGGTGTTAATTATATTTATCATGCTGTGTGTTAAGTAGAAGTTTTTGGTTTTTTTTTGCTTTTTAGGGCCACATATGGAAGTTCCCAGGATAGAGGTCAAATCGGAGCTGCAGATGCTGCCCTGCATCACAGCCACAGCAACACAGGATCAGAGCTGTGTCTGCGACCTACACCACAGCTCACGACAACGCCAGATCCTTAACCCACTGAGCGAGGTCAGGGATCGAACCCTCATCCTCTTGGATACTAGTCGGGTTGGTTACCCGTTGAGTCATGAAGGGAACTCCCTTAAGTGAAAGTTTTTACTGCCTCCATCCAACTCCCCACCCCCAGGGAAACCCTGGCACTGGTCTCCACACATCTGAGTTTTTTTATATGAGTTTGTTTGTTTTTGGAGTATAATTCATCTACAATACTACGTTAGTTCCTCTTACACAGCATAGTGATTTGGTACTTCTATACGTTTCAAAATGATCATCAAGAGAAGTCTAGTTTCCATCTGTCACCATACAAAGATATTACATAGTTAATGACTAGATTCCCCACACTGTACATTTCATACCTGTGACTCATTTATTTTGCAACTGAAGCTTGTACTTCTTAATCTCCCTCACCTATTTCCTTTCTTCTCTCACTATCCTCCCCTCTGGCAACCACCTGCTTGTGCCAGTATCTCTACCTTTCCCTGTTTCTCTTTTGTTATGTTTGTTCATCTGTTTTTTAAGATTCCACATATAGGGGAAATGATAATGTAGTATGTCTTTTTTTGGCTTATTTCACTTAGCATGTACTAAGTCATACTCTGTAGGTCCATCTCTGTTGTAGAGTATGGCAAGATCTCATTCTTTTTATGACTAAGTAATATTCCATTGTTTATATACACCACATCTTCTTTATCCATTCATCTACTGAGAACTTAGGCTGCTTCCATATTTTAGCTATTGTAAATAATGCTGCAATGAATACGAGGGTACATGTATCTTTTTGAACTAGTGTTTTTATTTTCTTTAGATAAGAAGCCAAGAGTGGAATTGCTGGATCTTATGGTAGTTTTTTTTTTAGTTTTTTTGGGAATCTTTGTACTATTTGTCATAGTTAGCTGCTCAAATTTTCATTCACATCAACAGTGCACAGGGGTCCCCTTTTCTCCACATCCTTATTGACACTTGTTACTTGCTGTTTTTTTGGTAATAGCTGCTGTGACAGGTGTGAGGTGATATCTCATTGTGATTTAGATTTGCATTTCTCTGATGATTAGTGATGTTGAGCATCTTTTCATGCACCTATTGATCATCTTCATATCTTTTTTTATTAAAATAGAGTTGGTTTACAGTGTGTCAATTTCTGCTGTATGGCAGAATGACTTGGGCACATATATATTTTAATTGATAATAAAATTATGTATATATAAATACATATAAATATTATATATAGGTATACACACACATAGATATGTGTATACATGTTCCTTTTCTTATATTATCTTCTATCATGCTCTATCCCAAGAGATTGGATATAGTTTTTCTGTGCTATAATTGTAATGTAATAGTTTGCATATCTTTGGAAAACTTCTATTTAGATCTTTCGACCTTCTTTTAATTCGGTTTATTTTTTGCATTGATTTATGTGAATTATTTTTATATTTTGAATATTGACCTCTTACTGGACTTATCATTTGCAGATATTTTCTCCCATTCAGTAGGTTGCCTTTTCATTTTGCTGGTAGTTTCCTTTCCTGTGCAAAAAGCATTTTAGTTTGAAGTAGTCCCATTTATTTTTTGCTTTTGCTTCCTTTGCCTGAGGAGACATATCCAAAAAAAATTACTAAGACTGATGCCAAAGAGCTTTACTGCTTATGTTTTCTTCTGGAGGTTTAATGGTTTCAAGTCTTACATTTAAGTATTTAATGCATTTTGAATTTATTTTTGTGTATAGTGTGAGAAAGTAGTACAGTTTGATTCTTTTGCATGTAGCTGTCTAGTTTTTCCAACACCATTTATTAAAGAGTCTGTCTTTTTTCCCTATTGTATATTCTTGCCTCCTTTGTCATAGATTAATTGCCCATAGGTGTATGAGTTCATTTCTGGGCTTGGAGGTATTTTTGCCAGTTTATTAACTGACGTGACTAGATAGCACTTTGGATTCTATTACACGTATTCATTGTTCTGAAATGGTTATCTATCCAAAGCTCTTGATCTAAAGATATCAAAATCCTGTTTTAATACTTGCAGTATTTTCCTAAGAAGTGATTGGTTATAACCAACTCTCCCTCTGGGAAAGACCCAGGTTTTATGAAGCATGGAAAATACTCAGTTTGGAGCCCTCATCTCTCAAGAAAATGACTAAGAATTAAGACTATGAAAATAGATAGAAATGTGGAGATTTATTTAGAAGGAAAAGTTGGAACAAAATACACATTTTCAAAGACTGATAACACAAATGTCACAAAATTCAGCAAACTTAAGAATATCCTGATTAACCACCAATTTATCAGTATTATACTTTTTCTATATTTTCGACTGTATGCCCTTTGATCACCTCTTCATATGCAAAATGTTACAATATTTTCTCTAGAAAAAAATGATTATTCAGTCTTTATTTGACATGTTTGATTGAAGTGTGTGTGTAACTACCAGTTAGAAAAGTATCTTTTACCTTTACAACTAATTGTTGATGAGGTTATATATAAATTTTTTAAATTGTTTTCAAATTTGGGCAAAGCTCTATCAGATTTATTTCATGTATGTGCTATTAAATTTCAGGGACTTTCAGTGTTTTCTGAGCAGTGACTAATCCTAAATCCTCTGATTTTATGACACTCATTAGCTAGCTTGTGGCTGAAAAGAAAGTGTACTGAGTGTTCTCTGTAATACTTGTTGATGTCAATATTTTGCATAAAATTATCAGGAAGTTTAATGTTTTCCCAGCATGTCCATAATTCAGTCCTCTTCTTTAATTGGATTCTCAAATAACCAAAGATCCTGTTGGTTACTTTATTTGAAAATTATTTACTCTTATTAAATTTAGCTTATGTAACACCTGACAAAGTTGGATATAATTTCTTAATTTCTTTTGACTTGATTTGACTGCTTATGTTTGTCAAATTTGTTTCGTATTCATTCCATTTTTTTCATGAGTGTTCTTTCAGTTTTTCAAAATGCATTTAAAGATGACTGAAAGATTTAACCTATCTCTGTATAGGTTGAGGCCATATGGCCCTCTTGCTTTTACTAGAATGTTTTAAAATTTAATTTACAATGGGATATTTGTGCTTTATTAAATATTTCATTTATATCATAAAAGTAATAAAAATAGAGTACATTTTATTTATTTTCTTTTTATGGCTACACCTGTGGCATATGGAAGTTTCCAGGCTAGGGGTTGAACTGAAGCTGCAGCTGCAGGCCCACACCACAGCCACAGCAATGCCAGATCCTTGCTGCATCTATGACCTGCACCACAGCTCACTGCAGCACTGGATCCTGAGCCCGCTGAGTGAGGCCAGGGATCGAACCCGCATCCTCGCAGACACAATGTCGGGTTCTTGACCTGCTAAGCCACAATGGGAACTCCACATTTTACATTACACCCTCTGTGTTACAGAGCGTATTCCTGACAGTCCTCTTCTGACAGGAGAGGACTGTTTTGAGGAGGTGGAAATGAAAACGGATCCTGTGTGTACAGTTTTACACATCACGTGTTTGGAGCAGTTGTTTGCAGACTAAGATCTGACTTTGTACCTTTTAAACGTTGTTTCTTCCCCATTTTACATGTACATTCACGTCTCCAGTGTACACATACGTGCGTAGGGTACTGTGCACGTGCTTCTGTATCACACGCACATCCGTATCACTCTTGAGCCTTCTGGCCAAGGCCCTTCTTGTCATAGTGCTGGCTGACTTGTCAAGTGGGTGGGAGAATTCCTTGTCTCTGCCCCATGAACGGGCATGTGGGGCAACGTCTAATCGTCACTCAGTGATAGCAGCAGGTGACTCTGAGCCATGTAAATATATCCTATGACACCCACACTAACTAGATCCCTAATTCAGCTTCCCCTTAGCCACATGCCAGAAACACCCTGGCCTTGCCATGCCCCCACGATGAGGGGAAGAGGGACAGAGAGCAGTGGAAAGACACATATTGACTGTGGCTACATTTATGCTGTGACAGCACAGTTGACATGTTGCCACAGAGACCCAATGTCTTACAAACTCGAAAATATTTACTATCTGACCCTTTACAGAAAAAGTTGGGTAACCCTGTTCTATACTATGCACTCATTGCAAGTGATAAAATGGAGTGGTTTTATAGACTTGAAATTGTAGTTTGAGATGCTGTTAGATTAAGAAAAATGATCTAACAGTATCTCAGAGATACTTATGGTTTCCAAATAAGACAGGTTGGGGGGGGGGATGTGCTGGGGTTTGAGATGGAAATGCTATAAAATTGGGTTGTGATGATCGTTGTACAACTGTAAATGTAATTGAGTAATAAAAAGTAAACTATTCAAAATTGAAAAGTAAAAAACAAAAACAAGTAGCTGAATAGTTAGCATAATGGAAATATTTTGGAACACCCTCTTCATACCCAAGTTTCTTATTTTTTTTTTGTCCTTTTAGGACTACACGGATGTGGCATATGCAGGTTCCCAGGCTAGGGGTCAAATCAGAATTGTAGCTGCCAGCCTGCACCACAGCCACAGCAACGCAGGATCCAAGCCAGGCCTGCAACCTACAGCACAGTTCATGGCAATGCCAGATCCTTAACCCTCTGAGCGAGGCCAGGAATTGAACCTGTGTCCTCATGGGTGCTAGTCATATTTGTTTCCTCTGAGCCACGATGGTAACTCCCATATCCAAATTACTATATATTTATGATTGTATAAGGAGACTTAGGTGTAGAAGGGTGTACAACAGAACGTTAGCAGGGATTATTTGTGAGCATGAAATTTAAAGACTGCCAGGTACTTTTTTAACTCTTTAGTCTCTAAATGCAGTGGTCATTGTGTTCTATGGTTAGATTTATTGCAATTAATGTATATTACTATGAGAATTTAAAATGAATTAGAATTGATTAAAAAACAAAAAAACTTACCAGTTTAAAAACAAAACCAGAACTGTTTCCCTCCTAATTTCCATTTATCTATCCTTGGTCTAGCTAACGTCCTGTTCATGTCTGCCTGCGTTTCAGCATTCCCTGCATCCCGTCTCCCAGTGCCAGGCTTTACATTTTCAAAAAGGCCTTAGATTTTCTCTCACTCCGGAATGAGAATTTAACTCATTGGTAAAATTCTTGATCGATGGTTTTGCCCCTATGTAATTTCTTATTATTATTCTGTTGTCCTGTGGATCTATCATTTTCTCTCCTGCTCCTTACCAAATAGCATCCAGTATTTTCCTTTTGTCCTTGGTGTTCGGAAGTCCCCCCCTTCTCCATCTAGGAATAAAAATATTTTCATTCTCACCTATTGCACTAAGTCAGGAAAATTTTCAGCCATTATCTCTTCAGGAAGCACTTCGCCAATATTTCTTTCCTTCTTTCTTTTTGGAATTCCTGCTACGCATGTGTCAGAGTCATTTAATGTATTATCTTTTAACCTTTTTTATTTTCCATATATTGATCTTTCTGTGCTTTTTTTCACTTCTCTTTAGTTTTGTATTTATGCAGTCAAATGTCTTTTCCCTTTTTTTTCCTGCACTGATGGCATGCATAAGTTCCCAGGCCAGGGACTGAACCTGCACCACAGCAGCAACCTGAGCCACAACAGTGACAATGCTGGGTCCTTAACCAGCTGCGTTGCAAGAAAACTTCAATCCAGTCGACTTCCTTAATATTTGTATTTTCATTTTCAGATTTCTGCTTGGTTATGTTTAATATATAGCTGCATCTGACTCATAGTCACCATCATGTTACATAATTCATGGTATTGCTTTACATTCCTACTCTTTCCATTTTATTTCTCAGGGCTTGAAACATACTGTATAAGTTGGGATGCATTTACAGCTAACAGAGTACTTGACCAATAGTGATAAAATAATGAAGCTTTATTGTTCATGAATGAGAAGTCTGGAGGAAAGTAGGCCAAGTTTGGGTAAGGGCTCCATGAAGCCATCAGGGGCCCAGCTTCTTTTAGTTCTTCTTTTTTTTTTAAATCAAAGCATAGTTAATTTACAATGTTGTGTTAGATTCAGGGGTACAGCAAAGTGACTCAGGTATACATACATGTGTATCTATTGTTTTCCGATTCTTTTCTTGTATAGGTTTTTACAAAACATTGAGTATAGTTTCCTGTGCTTTACGGTAGGTCTTTGTTATCAATTTTATATATAGTAGTATGTATATGTTAATAACAAACTCCTAATTTGTTCCCATTCTGCCCCCCACCTTGGTAATCATAAGTTTATTTTCTGTTTCTGTGGGTCTGTTTCTGTTTTGTTTATGTAAGTTCACTTGTATTGTTTTTTCAGATTTCATATGTAAGTGATATCATATAATATTTGTCTTTCTCTGTCTGACTTCACTTTTATTTAAGATTTAGTCCTATTTCCTTTCCCTTTTCTTTTTCCTGCAAGCATTCTCCTTTGGGTGATTGTTAAAATGTTGCCTCCATCTGGCCTAATATTCAGAACCAGTTCTTAGGGGTGATGGTGGGGTGAGTTTTTTTTTCTTCTTCTTCTTCTTCTTTTTTTTTGGCCATGACATGCAGCAACTTGATGTGAGATCTTGTATCTGGAGTCCCAGTTGCCATTCAGCCAGTCAAGCTGTGAAATAAATCACAAGAAGTCTGGGTCACTTTGTTGTACAATAGAAATTGAAAGAACACTGTAAATCACCTATACTTTAATAATTTTTTTAAAGCATATATAAGCGCCCATCCCTGCGTTAAATGCTACGAAAGTTGCCACATGTTCGCTCGTGGGCTGGACTTTCCCAGGCTCAGTTTACTGTTGGAGAGAAGGTGTGTGCACACAAACGTGTGTTTGTGAGCATTGCATTAAAAGGGCTGCCGCCGCACTCCATCAGCTTTGAAGAGCAAGCGCACTTTCTGTCCTTGCCTGCCAATGAAAATTATGAAAGAAGAAGATGGGCCCTGCAGTGCCAGATCCTACACCAAGAGTGATAATCAGCTACCAGATACAGATGCCCAAGACTGTACCCACATAGCACGACATCAGATCCCACTGCCTTAGTTAGGTCCTGAAGAACAGATTGTTTAACCGTGGCTTCACTGAGCCCTGCTGACATTATTTATTGCAGCTTTCTAATTGTATTGCTTTGCTATCTTCCAAATAGTGATTTTTGCCTTACACCTTGAGTTGTTTTGACACAAGCCTTGAATCTCAAAATTTGAAAACACCTCATTGGAGGCTTCTTAATATTGTGGGTGAACGGTTGTCATTAAGAAAGTGTTTGAATATAGCATCACATTTAAATAGGGGTGTCATGAAGAATACCCCTGCTGCTCTTGCCTGCTTCAGTGATATTAAGTGGCTCAGGCAGATTCTGCGTCTCATAATCTCACTGACTTAAAAGCAGATGCGTCTTCTGTGAGAGCCAGAAAATGTGCATAGCAGCACAGCCCTAAAAGGCAGACTTTAACATTTTCTACCTTGCAGATAGGAGAGCTACTTTTATAAAGAACATAAAATTCTCCTTTTTTACTGACTCGTGCAATTTTCAGATTTGTAAAGCTTTTTTTCCCCAATTTAAATTGAAACAATCTACAATAAGTAACATGAGTAGGATGCTATACTATGTGATTCTTTTCCATAGTAAGTAGAAAAAAATTTTTTCATTGTGATGTGTTTTAAGTTGGCTTTGTCATGGTCTGTACCCACAGCAGCAAAATGTTTATAGTCAGGATTTGCAGAAAATCTGTTTATGTCATTGTGTGGCTTAATATTCCTTAGTAGCTTCCATCACCCATTGATAATTTACAAACTCTCGATCACGGCCTGTGACACCCATTTATTCTAGTCCCTTCAAGCTTTCTAACATCTTGCCCTGGTTGATCCAAAGTCATAGCTGTGCCTTTTTCCCTTCCCAGGCTCCCTAAATGCTGTTACATAAGACCACTGAAGTACAGGGCTGTTGGCAGTGCCTACCTAAATACGTTGCCTGCCTGTTGCATTGCAGCTCATGAAAGGAATATGAAATGTTTGAATCACCAGATTTTTTTTTTCTCATAATTGGACTGAAGTTATGGGGTTTTGTGAGGAACACCATGGATGGATAAAAATACAAAAAAAAAAAAATATTTACTCCGTACTGATAAAGGTGTTTACATGTGGAAATGTTTATGGCTATGTGCATATACCCGAGTTAGTATACATATGCATTTTCTGCGTCCTGATAGCTGAGAGGGCTTAGAAACAGTGAGCATACCTAGCACTCAGTACGTGATTTCTAATAACATTCTCCAATAAAAGGATCCAGGACTCCTTGGTGAAGTGGTTGATTCTAGGTTTGAGCCAGAAATATACAACATGAGCGTAGAGTGTCTTAACATGCCAGAACGTAAGGGAAAAAATCAATCAAAATACAGCAATGGGGATGTATGTGGAAGGGACACAGCAGTCAATTGAAAGAACTCCCTGTGGCCAAACTTAGGACAACTGGAGCTACAAAGTAAAGTAGTGTTAGTATTCTTGCTGTGGTGCAGTGGGTTAATGATCTGATTTGTCTCTGTGGCAGCCCCAGTTCAATCCCTGGCCCAGTGCTGTGGGTTAAGAATCCGGCATCGTTGCAGCATAGGTCACAGGTGTGTCTCTGATTTGAAGCCTGGCCCAGGAACTTCCACATGCTGCAGGTGCAGCTGAAAAATAAAAAATAAAATAAAGGATATTGTGTTATAATATGAAGTATAAGATATCTGCAAGTTCATGGTGATATAAAAACATGACTGAATAAATAATTAAATGAAGGAGAATAGACAAATTTCCCATGAAGGAAAGTTCTGAAAATTTACATGGCGTAACTCCTCAAATATGGCCTGCATATAGTGAATTCCTTCCAAAGACTGCAGTATAGAAGAGGAGAGTGATTTTACAGTGGAGAACTTAGCCAGGTGATCAAGTTTAATGTAAATAGTGAAAACATGTTGGTAACTTACGTGATGTGAAAGACACTTTAGATCTATTGTCATCTTCAAAACCCATAACTCCAGTCTCATCATGAGAAAATATCAGATCTTAAATGAGGGGCAGTCTACAAAATGCCCGACCAGTACTCTTGAAAACTATTAAAATCATAAAAAAAAAAACAAGGGACTTCTGAGAAGCTGTCACAACCCAGAGAATCCTATGGAAATAAGACAGCTAAATGCTATATTTTATCCTGGATGGGACCTTGAACTGAAAAGGACATTACATAAAAACTGAAGAAATCTGAACAAAGTCCTTCAGTTAAATAAAAAAGGCTCTTTAAAGTGGAAAGTTTTTTAAAATTCTCTCAAATCCTCATTAATGTTCAATATGAATTTGAAGAATAAATCTATCTCAGTATTTAAGAAATTATTAGTGATCCATTGGCCAAAATTTCTTTCATTTTCTTAAATTTCTTGCTTTGTTTATGAAATTTTCCTCTGCGTTGAGATCTTTTTTTAAGCTGAAACTTTCAATCTTTCCAGCCAGATGCATTAAACTCTGAAAACACCCTACATAAATTATATAACAGCTCATAAGGAGAAAGAATTTATTTCATGATTATTTAAACTGTGATAGACGTTGGATAAATGACATTTTTAACATCCCCCATCAAAGAAAATGAACCAACAAAAACCTATGTATCCCAATAATAACAATAAGAAAACATGATTTTTCAATTGGCATGTTAGGGAAAGCTAAATGCTTTATGAAACTTTGCAGCTCCTCATTTCAGTATATTTCAGTGCAGGCAGAGTTCATCATTTGTCATGGCAACTCAGAGATCCAGACACTTTCTGTGTCATGGCCGAGCCATCCATTCCCTAGGACTTTGGATCCTTTTTTTTCTCAGCCTCCTCTGGGCTGGGGAGGCAGAGGAGAGAAGAGGAAAGAGGAGTTGGAGGCCATGAGGGAGATTTTTGGTTGCCAGGTCTGTAGAAGATACCTCACTCATATAAACTAAAAAAACAGTTCTTCAAATAATAGGAGGAAACTAATTTTTAATGAGGTATTATTCTTTCTTAGAATATCATCTCTTTTTGTCTGCCCACTAATTGTGTATCTCACCAGTGATGGACTAAGAGCTAGGACTAACCCTGGAGTTCAATAAATATCGTTGGAAAACCATCTTAGTAGGTTCTTATTGTTTCGAAATAAATAAGCCTTTCAGGGGTGATTGTAGGAGAGATGTTCCTGAATCACAGTCTTATCAGCATTTTGTTTTGTTGTTACAGGAAAAGCCTTTAGTTATTCTGGAGCTAATAATGGTGTGTTAGCTATTGTATGCAGACAGGCTGTTCTGAGTCTTGCGTGTGTACTTGACATTTCTCTGATGATGATGAAAAATGTGTGCTTATCCATTTTCTGTACACTTGTGACTGTTGCATTTCCTGGGAGGCTGGCCAGCATTATCTGTACAGACTTGACCATATATACATATAAGGGCAAGTAGCCTATGAAGAGTTTTAACCAGGGATTTAGAAAAGGAAGCAATAAGCCAGACTAATCAGCCTTCTGTGCTTCTGGGCTCTTGTAAGAGTCTCTCCTAGCATAGCCCATCCAGTCCTTCCATTTCAAGTAAATGCTGATGAGAATATCCTTTTGAAATACAAGCCTGAAATTTGCATGAATCTCAACATAAGATGTCTGATAATCATTACAGATCTCACAGGTTCTTTTATATGTGCTTAGATTCAACATGGAGCTGGGAAAATTATTAAAATTTTGAGAATGTAGATCTTCAATCATAACCCATTTCCAGTAACACTATTGCAGAAAAGCATGTAAAAAAAATCAGGTGCATGTATAATTCTATAAATAAACATTGTTTTCATGCAAGAAGTTGAACTTTTCATGATTGACAATAAGTTGAAGGAAAGGAAATTCAGTTTAGATCGAAATAGCTGGAAGATTAATTTCACCATGTTTTTACTGTGTTTCAAATTTTGCAATAAAGGTTGTTAGAGCTTTGGCAGAAACTGGACCAATCTGTCATCTTAGGCACATTCTTAGTAGTTTCCCCGTAATGACTTTCATCAGTTGTGAAAGAATTCTTAAGCCATGTGGAAGAGCTATCTCCCTCTCTCCCCTCACCCACCCCCTTCTTGTTTTCCCTTGTGTTTCTTCTAGTACTTTTCAGGGAAACTCCCAAAATATGTTTTAATATTTTTCCATAGCAAATGTGAGGGAGTGCTAGACAAATCTAGTTTCAAAAAAGAAAGATTATTTCCTGGTTTCTGGGGGAGGATAGACAGTTTTAAACAGAAACAGGGAAGAGATTAGGGATTCAGCTGGATATGAAAATAGCTATATTCATTAAGTTGAGCTATGCAAACAGCTGTAAATTTAGATAATACGCAGGGAAAGATATTTGAATTTCATTAGGCTTTTTTTCCTTTACAGTTAGCAAATATCTCACCTTCTAAAATTGCTTCAATTGTGATTCACCAAAATAAGCCTGTAATTAAAATTGAGGAATGTTTACCAGGTGAAGAAAGTTGATGAAACGAGCCAAGAGAAGGGATTGGAAAATGTGAAAAGAGGAATGACGCAGGGAACATAGTATACTTGGAAAGATATTTTAAGAAAGGTAATGTGGGGGAGGATTTCAATCAAGTAAATGATACTGGTTCAAGACCGGCGTGTGGAAGCTAAGTCACCAGGTTGTTTTTGGTGGTGAACATTAATTAATTAAATCAGTATTGATTGAGTATCCTTTATGCTTTGACTTCTGCACCCGATCCTCAGAAAATAATTGCTGTTTTTACTTACTGTTTCTGTACATACTTTGGAAGGGAAAATAGGAATAAAGTGTCATTAACTGTAGTTATGGTGAGAAGTATGAAGTACTGTGGAGTGTCACTGTGTGGGTTGTGCGTGTAGAGTGGGGAAAGGGACTTCTGGCCCAGATGGGCATGGGATCAGCCAGATGGCCCTTTTTCTTGCTTCAGGGGCTGGCTATGCAAGCAGTTACAGTGGAGCGTAACTACTGTTTGTATTGCAATGTGTAGCGCATATACTGCTGCACAGAGAGTGTGCCAGGAGCACCAATTCCTTCTAGGAGGATGTGTCAGGGAAAGGACAGGCAAGGAGAAGTAGCAACCAAATCCAGAAGGGTTAGCAAGATTCCCCAAATTGACATACTTGGGGAGACAATCTAATCTTTTGAGTAAAGTATCAAAATGTCAGAAAGGGAGTTCCCATCGTGGTCCGCAGTTATCGAACCCAACTAGTATCCATGAGGACGTGGGTTTGATCCCTGGCCTCAGTCAGTGGGTTAAGGATCTGGCGTTGCCATGAGCTGTGGTGTAGGTTGCAAACACAGCTCGGATCCCGAGTTGCTGTGGATGTTATGTATGTAAGGCCCACAGCTACAGCTCCGATTTGATCCCTGGCCTGATACCTCCATATGCCATGGTGCGGCCCAAAAGACAAAAAAAAAAAGAAAAAGATTGGAAAGAAATTTTAGTAAATTCAGCATTGCTGGAGTTTAACCATTGGTTGAGTGTTATTATAAACTGAGATGCACAGAGAGAGGAGGATCAACAAAGGACTCCTTGGATCATATAATAGAGGCTCAATTAATATTCTCCAAAGGAGTCATGGATTGAGATATAATTTGTATAACTGAGAACTAGAAGATTATGACTCTTAATAGTTGTAAATAAGATATTTACACCTCTTTAAAAAAATCAGTATTTTTTCTTTTTTAAAGATTTTTTGAAATATAGTTAATTTAAGTGTTATGTAATTTCTTCTATGCAACAAAGTGATTCAGTTATACTATGCACATATTAGCATTTTTCTAATGGAAGGGATAGATCCAAGTTATTGGGCTGTGAAACCAATATACTAAGTCCTGATGAATGATTTAAAAATAGAATAAAATAGAAAAGAGCATGTGAAAAGGTAGGTACTATAAAATTTTTATTCTGATTATATAGATACATGTTTGTGTGCCCCGGGTGGAGATGGAAAGTGTATTTTTTTTCTCTTTTTGGTCTCTTTAAAGCCACACCTGAGGCATATAGAAGTTTTCAGGCTAGGGGTCGAGTCAGAGCTACAGCTGTCGGCCTGCACCACAGTCACAGCAACACCAAATCTGAGCTGCGTCTGTGATCTACACCACAGCCACAGCAACACCGGATCCTTAACCCACTGAGCGAGGCCAGGGATCACACCCAAGTCCTCCTGGATACTAATCAAGTTTCTTAACCACTGAGCCACGGGAACTCTGGAAAGTATATTTTTCTACTGTGGGTTGGTGTCAAAGAATCCTGGAAGTCGCTGTCCAGGGGAGGACCTGTTTTCCGGTGTGTGGACATGCTGAGAAGGAACCAGGGGAAGCCTGAGGAGACCAGGATCTGGAAATGTTTGGCTGGCTTTACTCCTGAGCATGAAGTCAGAACTGTCAGCATCAGAGCCAAACTGATGACTACAGTGGCAGTGTTGACACCCATGGCTTCAGTCCCAAGGTGACAGCAATGTCAAGTCCTCCAGGTATTTCCTTGGTTGTGATGAAGATAAATTGAGAATAATGGTAAGCTCAGAATAGGCATCTGCCCTTTGCAATTGGTTAATTTAGGAGCTATATCCCCCAGCCTTCAGAGATTCTCACTAGCCCTCTGGCAGGTTTGGAAATTTCAGGGCTTCTTGGATGGGATGTATATTCTGTCTGGCTCAGTGTGGGGAAATTAGGGAAGAGTGGTTGCATGTGTGTGCTAGCTGGGACATTTAATTGCTTCTCTGCTTCATCTGCTTTGATTAAGTGGTGAAAAAACAAATATACCATGAGAGCTGCACGCTCTTTCTGGTTCTGAGCTGGAAGGTTAATCTCAGCAGTCATTTCTTCAAGCAGCACTGTGTACAAGACGGCAAGTGACCCTTCTGAGGTGGCCTTTATATCGTCAGTTTAATGGAATGTGCTTTGTCCTCTGAAACAGGAAGCGTGGAGAAGACATAGCCACCCCAGAAGAAGGACTTCAGTGAGGCTTTTCAGGATAAGAAACGTGTAATTTTTTTGTCTTTTTAGGACTGGACCCTCACCATATGGAGGTTCCCAGGCTAGGGGTCAGATTGGAGCCCTAGCCACTGGCCTATGACACAGGCACAGTAACGCCAGATCAGAGCCACGTCTGTGACCTACACCACAGCTCACGGCAACGCCAGCTCCTTAATCCACTGGTTGAGGCCAGGAATCGAATCTGTGTCCTTATGGATGTTGGGTTTGTTTCTGCTGAGTCACAACGGGAACTCTGGAATGTGTAAACTGGATGATAAACCATAATGAGACAGTAGCCCAGGGAGTGGAAAATGGCGTGGGGGGAGTGAAAAGCCCATGCTTTTGAGAAAAATAACTGAATGTACACAGGAGTGATAAAATTTGCACATGGAAAGTTCAAGTTGTTGAGAATGGTTTTACAGTAAAAATATCTGACTGATTGTATGAGATATTTGAGTGAGAGTAATAAATTAGGAGCCAGTTATAACAGACATATGAACAATGGTAAAGAGTTTTTACTTTATCCTTAGAACAAGGTGAAGGCATGAAAGTGGTGTAAAAGGCAAAATGAGATAATCATATTTGAATTTTACAAAGCTCATTCTGGCTGTAACATGAAAAATATAATGTAGATTGTGGCTTGGAGAAAAGGGACCTGTTAGGGGATTTTAGAAGACATCTGAGCATAGGAGAATAAAGGAGTAGACCAAAATATGGACAGGGATAATGAAAGTATTTTAAGATGAAAGTTATTCCTTTTTTCACATTTTTTAGTGTGGATGTCTCTTTCTGAGAATGTATCGCATAGAAATAAGGAGAGTTCCTGTCGTGGCTCAGTGGGTTAAGAACCCAACATAAGATGACTTGATACCTGGCTTCGCTTAGTGAGTTAAGGATCCAGCATTGCTGTGAGCTGTGGTGTAGGTCACAGACTTGGTTTGGATCTGGAGTTGCTATGGCTGTGGCATAGGACAGCAGCTATAGCTCCGATTTGACCCCTAGCCTGAGAACTTCCATATGCTACAAGTGCAGCCTTAAAAAAAAGTAAAAGAGATAAGGAAAGATCTTCAATTATGCTTATATCATAGCAAAACCTAGAAACCAGAATGTCAGCAAAATGTTTGGATACACTGTGACGCATCTAAACTATAGAATTTTATGTAGTATATTAGTTTTTCATTGTGTGTAACAATGTTGGCCCAAATGTAGTGGTTCAAAACCATAATCGTTTATTATCTTATATTTTTTGTGAATCAGGAGTTCAGTCATGGCTTAGCTTGATCTCAGGTCTCATAAGGATCCAATCATGATGTCAGCTAGAGCACTTTCTCATCAGATGGGGAAGGATTCACTTCCAAGTTCACATATTTGTTGGTAGCATATTTTTCCTTCCAGGCTGCCAGATGGAGGGCTTCATTTTTTTGCAAGCTGTCAGTAAGAGGTGGCCCTTTGCTCCTTGCTGCGTGACCTTCTCTATAGGGCACCTGAAAAGCTAGCAGAGTGTTTCTCATAGCAAGACAGGTGTTACAATTTATATGTGTAGTCGTGTGCACATAATCACATTCACCCCATCATCTTTGTTGTATACCGTTGCCTAGCATCAAGCCAAGTCCTGCCTACATTGAAGCAAAGTGATTACATGATGCATGGATACCAGGAGGGAGGAGTCTGTGTATTACATAGAATTACAAAAAGTAATTATCTATGTCTTTATTTAGTGACCTGAAGGGGCGATGCCCATTACATATTATTAAACTGAAGAGAACTTACTCTATACAGTGTAATCTCATTTTTATAAAAAAGCAAAGTTATATCAAGAAATACACATTGTTTTTATCTGTATGTGCAGTAAAAAACAGTGGAAGAGTGTAATTGAGATAGTTTTCATGTATTTCCTAAAGGAGGCAATGATAGACTAAGTTGGGCTAAATTTATTTGCTTTTTCTTCATGTATTTATGCTTTCTTCACCAGTTACAACAAACATGGCTTAATTTTTAATTTTAAAAATGTTAAAAATATTAAAATGCAATTATAAGAAAAAGGCATATAACAGATATGCTAATAAAGGAGAGAAACTGAAATCATATAAAATGCTCAGTTCAAACCATCAAAGGCAGAAAAAGAGTTGATCCCCAAATAGGAACAGAGAATAAGGGCAACGAATAAACAGAAATGAATATGGTGAATACTAATGTGGCTACATCAACAATCACTTAGAATGTTATGCATGCACCATTGAAAGACAGAGATTGCCATAATGGATCAATGAGCATCACCTGACTTTACGTTGTCTACAAGATACCAACTTTACATATAAAGTCACCTATATATGAAAGTAAGTGGGTGGAGAAAAACATACCATTCTCTACTTATCAAAAGAAAGCAGGCATAGTTATCGATATCTGTCTACTAATTTTGGATAAAGCAGTCTTCAAAAGAAGTAAAATTATCAAGGTTAAATAAAGGCATTATGGCTTACCAAAGGAAAGTATGGTAAAAAAGTATGTAAAAAGATGGTGCATATCATATATCATCAGGGAGAAGCGAATTAAAACAAATATTAGCTACCAGTACACACCTATTAGAATGGTTACTGTCTGGAACACTGACAACACGAAATGCTGATGAGGATGTGGAGCAGGAGCAGCTATCATCCACTGCTGATGAGAGTGCAAAATGGTACAGCCATCCTGGGAAACAGTTTTGGCAGTTTCATTCAAAACTAAACATACTGTTTTCATAAGATCCAACCATGTCATCCTTTGATATTTACTCAAAGGAACTGAAAGCTTATATCAACCCAGAAATTTGCACAAGGAGGTTTATGACAGCTTTACTTATAATTTCCAAGTCTTAGACATAGCCAAGGTATGGAAAACGAATGTGAATCTGGAAACTGGCGGAAGAGGAAGAGGCATGGGGGAGCAGGGTGGACAAGTGAGCAGGGCTAGACGCTGAATAGCCTTGTGTGATGGGAGATGATGACAAACAGCTAAAGGATTTTAGGTTGTCTTTTTAAAGGTGACACTGGGTTGTAGTTTAGAACAGCTGCTCTGGGGCTAGTGCTGTAGGTTATGTGGAGAAATATGGGATTGGGGCAGGGAGATGGAGACTTCCAGAACGGTTATAGGAATATTATATGACTAACAACTTTAAAGCTTTAATATTTTTTGCTTAAGTCCGAAATGTCGATTCTGAGTTTAGTAAAGACATGTGATTAGATGCAGGTTTTAAAGACCTCTTTGCCTAAGTCTTACCTCCTGTGTAACTGCTTCTCCTCAGGACTGTTTCTATGGCAGCAGTCTTGGGCGCTGCATCTCTGGGAAGGTATTTTGGTCCTGTATTATGAGAACATCAGGAAAGAGCTTAAAGATTTGTTTCTAAAGAGATAAATGTTTTTTCCATCAAAGAATGCATTGTTTCAGAAAACCACATTTCTTCCAATTCTAAAAGCCCATGGTTCTTAGTTATTTCAGCAGTAGCTTTCTGTTTTCCCATAAATCATGAAAACAAGTTAGCATATTAATCTGAGAAGTGTAGAAACTTCCAGAGTTGTTTGAAACAGGCTAAGGAGGATTTCACACACATAATAATAAGGCTACATATCCATAGTCTCAGAGCTACTTTAAGGGAAGTTTAAATGATCATCATCCTATAAATACCCAGTACAGTGCTGCCTCCAGCCTCCTCCTGGTAGCACATTTCCCATGGGTGTGTGACCATTCTGGCAGAACAGATAAGTGTGGTTTCACTGTTTGGGACTGGTTACTTGTTTTTTATTTTTTGGTCTTTTTAGGGCTGCCCCTGCAGCATAGGGAGGTTTCCAGGCTAGGGGTTGAATCGGAGCTGTAGCTGCCAGCCTACACCACAGCCACAGCAACACGGGATCTGAGCTACATCTGTGACCTACACCACAGCTCACGGCAGCGCCAGAGCCGTAACCTGCTGAGCAAGGCCAGGGATTGAACTCGCATCCTCATGGATACCAGTCAGGTTCATTAACCACTGAGCCACGATGGAACACCTGGGCTGGTTACATCTTAACTGTGATTACATCACAAGTTAAATTTTGTCTCCATCAACATACAGTCTCGCTCCCTTGTTATCTCATGGTACCTCTCTGTTAAGTCATACTTCTCATTTTTGTATTGAAATGCAATTCCGCTGTAGTGATTTTGACAAGGTGATCTTTTGTGCTTTGAATGACTTAGAAAGTTTTCATGTAATTCCTGGTCTAAACGTATTCAGTTGATGGTTTATTTTTGGAGTTTATAGTTTGTTTAGTGTTTTACTGCACATCTTAAAGTGTTAACATTTCTTGTCCAAGGTTTTTGATACTTGATATCTTAAAAACATGCTTTTTAATCAGATATTCTACTTAATGAGGGAAAACATACTGTTCCTTGAATAGCCTTGACACTGTGCCAAACATAAGGATTTTATAACCTGGAATTATGAGTTCTTTGCTCAATAGATTGAATGTATATTGCCATAGTGTAGATTTATTAAAAATAGTCTATTTCTGAGTTTCAGTTATTCTTGAGGTCTTTTGTGGAACTTGGTATTTTGACCTAAGCTTTTTCCAATTCAAAAAAACACATTTAGTAAAAAAATTAACGGTCTATCTCTTTAATCTATGTTAAGTCATTGCAAATACAAATGAGTTTCCAAAAGAAAGTGTGAAACAAACGTGCATTGAGGAGTTGAGGTAATGAAGATACCAGTCGTGTTGTGGGAATGCTCTGTGTGGGGAAGGTAACTAGCCAACCTGAATAAGTTCATTTCAATATCCAAAAATAAATAAAACAAAATAAAATTGGTGAAGTTGCCTGAACTTGACAGAGCTGTCAGTTGTGGAACACTTGAATTTTTTCTTCATAAAACTTTCTATTGAAAATCTATTTTTGCTTCTAAAGACTTAGTAACATTTCTCTTTAAGAGTGTGGCCCAAACTGATTTCTTTTTTGTTCCAAGGAACCAATTCAGATTATTCCTGCTGATTTTTCTTTTCAGCCATGAATGTCACTTAATTTGTTGTTAAGGTACTTCCCTGATGGAATGTTTCTCCTGTAGCTTTTAGATTACCCCTGACTTTCTTTCTCCCACCGTTACCAGCCTCTTTATTTTTTCTATTTTCTTCCACTTGACAATATTAATCCTATCCTTTCGCATTGTTTTCATGAGTTTTTATTCTTTTGTCTCATTAGCAGCCATTTTGTCCTTTTTCCCACTCTTCACAGCTGTGGCCCTTCAGGCGTATTTTCAGAAACCTAACGACTCTGCCTTTGGAGTTCACTGTGCTGCTAAAACCCCACGTTTGTTTCCCTTGTACTGAGAATAAGGTCCAAATTTCTTTGTCCTTGTCCTGTGAGCCTCCAGTTCCCGCCTCTCCTTTCCCGTTCCTCTGCTGCTGCAGCCACAGTGGCCTCTGTGTAGTTGCCCAAACATTATGAGAACATAAACAAATCGAGAATTGTGTTTTATAAATTTTATTGTGAAATAAATTTCTGGAAGCTGGATTTCAGAGACAAAGGATATGAAAATTAAAAAGTTTAAAACAAAAAGTAGAGTACCAACTTAGCTTCATGACAGCTGTCTGTGTAGAAGAGTGTAGAGTACTTGTTTCCTAAACATGTGCTGATGCTCTTTCAGATATTTTTATCTTGGGCATATTTGTGTAATATTTTTAACATTAATAGAACTGAGCTTTGAGTTGATTATTTTTTAAGTTCTTTACTTTTGGGGGTTTTCCTGCTTTTTGCTCAGCCAAAGAAGTGGTTATGGAAATGGGTGGCTGAGGAATTCCCGTCGTGGCTCAGTGGTTAACCAATCTGATTAGGAACCATGAGGTTGTGGGTTCGATCCCTGGCATCGCTCA
>PVHT021183520.1:933309-968967 GCA_004024745.2 Catagonus wagneri
GTGGGTAGGGACACACTAAAAAAGAGATAGTGAAAGAGGCTATGATATCTGGTCTAAATCATTTCTTGCTGAGTTTCTGCAACTTATTTCTTATTAATTCACCAGCATATGTATGGACTTAACTTTGACTTTTAAAATAAAATAACCCACTAGAGTTTGCTTAAATAATACAAATCGTTGAGTACTAATTAAATGTTTTTGTTTTTTTTTTTCATGGCCACTCCTGTGACATATGGAAATTCCCAGGCCAGGGACTGAACCCAAACTCCAGCTGGGACTTACACTGGAGCTGCAGCAACACCAGATCCTTTAACCTACTGCACGGGGCAGGGGATTGAACCCAGACCTCTGCAGAGACCCAGGACACCGTAGTTGGATTCTTAACCCACTGTGCCACATTGGGAACTCTCATTAAGTATTCTTATAATCACTAGAAATTTAAAATAGCTCTTACCTAGGTACTGACATTTATTTCTTGATATCATATCTCAACATTATAATTACTTTGCCTTCTCAACTCTCCATCCTGGAGAATGCTTTGCATACTCTTGCTCACTTTTGTTTTCGGCATTTTTCTGGCTGAAATCAAAAGGGCGTTGAATATTTCCCTGTTATTCTGTTGCACAAACTAACACTATTGCTCTGCCAATGCATGCAAAATTTGGAGGTGCTCTTGGTTACCTATCGCGTGATCTAAGTGCCCTTGTGAAATGGAAGGTACTGGCCCTACAGATGTTCGTCCTTAGCTGAACTCATGCTCTGAATACTCCTTTCTTGGAGAATAGTTCTTGCTTTCACAGTGTGGTGAGTTAGGCCAGTCTCCTCTCACCAATCAGCATTAACAAGCCTGACACACCTTGATATTTCCCACTGCACCTGCCTGGGCCTGGCACACATAGGGTGGCTTGGTGCATTTGCCCCGAATAGGTGAATGGCTGGATAAATGAATGAAGGAAGGAAGAGTTGGAGCATATGGAATTTCACTTTTCTGCTTGAACATGGAAGGCATGAGGGAGGAAAACCACTTTTCTATTTTTTGGATAAGTGATATCTACAGTGGTGCATTCTGAGTTGAGAATCTCTTTTTTACATAAGCACTGGCGTTGTATTTTAACTATAGTCAGTGTGTGTGTGTGTGTGTGTGTGTGTGTGTGTGTGTGTGTGATTGTGAGACTTGAACTTGGTAAAGTATCAAATTCAGGAGTTTTCATAACATTTTTACCAGATGCTCAGTACTGTCCTAATCATTATGAAGGAGATAGAGTCCCTGTCTCTGAGTGCATTAGAGAGGACAAAGTTTATAGAAAGCAAACAGAGCAACACAAGGCAAATTATATTCAGATTAAATATTACGTAGTAGTTATTCTAATTAGATAGGAGTTCTGAGAAGGGAAAAGTCACTGAGCTGTGGGGAAAAAAGGCCATTTGGACCAGTGTTTGGAGAACTTCCTAAGGGGTGTGGTGGTCCAGCTTGCAGAGCCTATGCAAGACTTCACAAACGGTTCCTCATGTGGATCTCAGCAGTGAACCAAACACCAGGGTAGACCTCACTGGTTTGCCAAAGGAAGCCCCCAAGGTTACTTTCTCCTGAACAAAAATCACACCCAAGTTTAAAATATAATAGATCAAAATAGTGATCCAGTTAAAATAAATAGAGAAACTTACATTTTTAAAAATTAGTATATAAAAAGAAACCTAAATATAAATTATGTTCTCTAAATCATACCAAGATATTGTTTGTTTCAGATCTCTAGGAAGTACTCACCTATACTTAAAAGTATGTCCAGGAGTGGTCAAGATGGCTCAGCGTTAAAGAATCAGACTAGTAACCGTGAGGACGTGGGTTCGATCCCTGGCCCTGCACAGCAGGTTAAGGATCTGGCATTGGTGTGAGCTGTGGTGTAGGTCGCAGACGTGCCTCAGATCCTTTGTGCTGAGGCTTTGGTGTAGGCTGACAGCTGCAGCTCCAATTAGATCCCTAGCCTGGGGCCGTCCACATGCTGTGGGCATGGCCCTAAAAAGCAAAAATAAATAAATGTATGTATGTATGTATGTATGTATGTATGTCCAAAATATATTTTTAAAATTATTACTCTTTAGGAAAAGGACTCCACTATTGAAAAGATTAAAAAATGATACTTAAAAAAATTGGATAAAAATTGGTATCATATTTCATGTGAACATACCTAAACATTTATGAAGGACCTAATACCTTATTATATAGATAATAGATGGAGGTTAAAAATTTGATTTGTGCCCTAATGAGTTTATATTCGAGGGGGTTATATAAAACTAATGTCAGTTTCTTAACAATGAGCCACTTAAGAAAAAAGTAAGATCTTCTATTACTGACTGTAAATCCAGTAGCAATTTAGGTTTTATGGAGAAGACACAAGGTGAAGATGTCAGTATTTGGGTTTTGGAGGAAAAGAAGGAATATATTCAAGCGGAGACTTTGGGAAACTTTATAATGTGGTTCAAACCTGCTTGGAGCAGAAGATTTATGTTAAAGAAATAATAAATGGTCAGTAAGTGGGGTAACAATCTTGTCACAGACTTGGGGCTTGTTGGAGAAGATCGTTAAGCAGTTATTTTATTCTAGCAAAGGAAGATTTCAGAAAATTCATTTGGGGCTGGATTATATGGCAAAATGAAGGATAGGGAGAAGTTTGTGGTTACTATTATCTGAATATGAAATATTGAGATTCTCATGAAGATTAAAACTATATAATCATTGGACATGGGATTCTAATTTACAGGAGGTTAGAAGAACATAGAATAAGTTAATTGCCAATTAAATCATATGTTCCTGTTAGATAATTTGAAGTTACTTTTGGAGTATCAGGATAATTTCTGAAAATGTATTTTTTGAAACATTAACAATTCTTATTTTCAGTTTTTGGAATCTGAAAGTCCTTAGAATTTTCAGTTCTTGGAGAATTGCAGTGCTAACTGAAGGATAATAGAACAGTATTAATCTTTGGTCAGCTATATTTGGTTTAAGAAAACGGAGTCCTTGTTGGAACTTTGGAAACCTAACATCATACCTGGATATCACATATGTTCACAGCCAAATGGAAAACATGCCATCATTTAGGAGTAGAGTGAGTCTATTTATGCTCCAAAATGAATTTAAATGATGAGACTATGAATGTAGATGAAAAGCAAGGAAATGAATTTGACAGAAACTTTCATTCTGAATTTCAAATTACTGGCTTTCTATTAGCATACTCCAGGAGCAGTGAATTTCTGTTACGTTGGCAAACTAGTTATAACTTTTATGAGTATGCTATTGTAAGTATAAAAACTCATTTCAGTGAGATATGGACATGGTTATTTCTTTTTTAATCAGCAAGCTCAAAGCTATACGTTATAAGTCTAAACTTGTCATCCTCAAAGTCTTAGGGCTGTCGTGCTTTCTTCTTCCATTCTTTTTTGGTGACATTTTGTTTATTTGGTTAGAAGAAGTAAGAGGCTCTGAAGAGGATTTAATAGTTTAATATTTAGTTAATATGTGTTTTAAAATATTAAGGTATTCTTTCGTAGGCATTTATGCTTAGACATGAAGCGTTGTTACAACCTTTTGAAATTGTTAGAATGGTATTTTTGCTGAGCAGTGATTCTTTGGGTGTTTTGTTAAAAGGTAATGGGTTGACCATAAGTAGAGGTCTTATAGATAATTGCAGTACTTGATGTTAGTGTTAAACTTAACAGTGCAGAGGTAACTGCTCCACCCCCTTGCACTGTAAAAAGCAAAGAACAGTTGGAAATTACATATCACTTCAATTTTGGATAAAAATGGTGATGGATCCTCTAATTGCAGCAGTGACTTGCACCCGCCAGTTCCCTGCGCTAGGGCTTTGAACGGTTATTGTGTAAAGTGATGGCTGACGCTGCCTCCTTATGGTCAAAGGAAGAGAAAATGAGCTTAAATTGAGCAGTTAATGGTGCAAAATAAGATGCAGGACTTTCCCTTAGTTAAGCTACATAACCAGGGTACCACTAGGAAGAGTGTCAAATACCCCTCACCCTGTATTTAGATCTGGTGCTGATGCAAGTGGGAATCAGGGTGCCCTTTAATCTCTAGTGGTGTTTGAAGTATAAACAGATGCCTCCTTCTTTGTTTTTGTTTCTCAACTTCTACTCCTGACTTTGATGCATATACTCACATACAGTTCTCAACTCCAGAAAAAAAGTTCCTCTTACATTGGGGGGGGTACCTTTTTTTACTAACAACAGAAAATTAAAACCACTATTGTATTTCAGATAATGTATTTAGAAGAATTTATATTTATAGCCCTCAAATAACTTAAAGTTATTTAAGGACAGTTTCTTGGAAACTTTATTCTCCGTGAAGCAATTATTCCATTACTTTCATTTCTGCTTTCAGTGAAGTGAGGGATATGACCCTCTCCCACTGTTACTTTACCTTTTTCATAGGGCTCGCTACTATGCCGGTAACCCTAAAAGGTGTCTTTCGGGGAAACTTTGAGAACTTTGGGGGAGATTGGGTGGTTTAAAAAACCACGTGTGATTTTGGTATGCCATTTAATTTCCCCACTGAGAATCACTTCAAGGCACAGATCCCCTAAAAAGCCTAAATACTTTTCAGAAAGTATAATAATGACTCCAGTGATAACTGAAATAACAGCAGTTTTATGATTACTGGTCCTCGAGTCTCCTCAGGGATGTCCCATATCTTCCTGATCACTGCTTCCCTGCTGGCCTGCGTGATTACAACGCTGGCTCTCAAAGTGTGATTACTGAACCAGTAGTACCATCTGGGGACTTGCTACAAGTCCAGAAAAAAGAAAAAGAGAAAAAAAAGGGGGGGGGCCTCTCAGATCCACCTCAGGCACAAGAAGTCAGAAGTCAGGAACTCTCTGGATGGGTTTGTGTATGAACTTACCCTCCAGGTCACTGTGATACACAGATGATTTGGGAGCCACCTGTCATTGTTTCCTCTTGCTCCTGTAGAAATCGACCACAAAGTTGGCAGGTGAAAACAGCACCAATTTCTTAGCTCCTAGTCTTTGAAGGTCAAAAGCCCAGGTGGACCGTCTGGGTCCTTTGCTTAGCATCTCACAAGGCTGAAACCAGGATGTTGAGAAGACTGAATTCCTTACTGGAGGCACTGGAGAAGAATCCATCTCAACTGCATTCAGGTTTTTGGCTGAATTCAGTACCTGATGGTTCTAGAACTGAGGTCCCCTGCTCCTTGCTGGCTGTCAGCCAGCCCCGCCTCCTTAACTTCCAGAATGTACACATTTCTTTTTATGCATTCCATGTATCCCCTGCTAGCTATAGTGGGTCAAGTCTAGAATGCCTCTGCCTTCATCTTCTGTCCTATCAGACATCCATGTCTGCTGCATTTCCATGACTGCCTCTTCTACCCACAGAGCCAAGAAGAAGCCATTTTTAAGGGCTCAGCTTTACACTGGGCCCACGTGGATAACCCAGGACCATCTCCCTATTTTAAGATCCAGTAACGAATAACCTTGATTATATCTGCAAAGTCCCCTTTACCATGTAATGTAACATATTCACAAAAGTAACACCAAGGGGCTAAGGTCATGGAGACCAAAATTCCTTATCCTTGGCAGGACTTATCATAGGGTCTTTCTTTTGGCTTTGCCAGGGTGCTGTGTTGCTTGCTCACTAGGTGGTCCAGCTTCACCACCAGCAACCCCTTTTTGCCACAGGGACCAAAGGTGGTTAAAGGAACTTGAGCTCAGGACCTGTTCTGCCTTACCAGGAGATGGAGCTGCATTTCCCATGAGTGGCATATCTGCATCAGGCCACCTGCCACTTATTTTCCCCTTATCTCACCTATCATTCATCTGTGTCCCTCTTCTTCCCCTCCCTCTCTCATTCTCCAGAATGGGCTTGTTCCTGGTTTTCCTACTCTTGCCATATCTCCGTTTTCCTCCAGTGGTTCAGAGGCATCACAGTAATGCTACCATAAACCTAAGCCCAGGAATTCTTCTTTAGAAGCAGTAAAGCCTAGTGCTTATGAGCAGAGACTCTAAAGCCAGGCAGTTGAGTTTCAAATTTGGTGACCTTGAATAACTTTCTTAACTGTCGTGGGTCTCAGTTCCCATATCTTTAAATGGGAGATAATAGTGATACCAGATCATTAGCCAGTATATCATTACTCCTAGAAGAAACAGTATGATTCCATGTTTCCAGGGTTTATTCTTGAAATACTGAAGAAACTTAGAAAATTCTGCCTTTTTCAAATCGCTCATTTTCTCAACGAAGTTTTGTTTTAAAGCATCATTGCTTGCAGGGTCTCCATCAGCACCCATCCCCAATGGATGTCTTGAACTGGCTAGGGTGATAATCATACAAAGAAGTAAATCCATCACTTTTTTGCATATGCAGTTCTTTCACTGACTTTCAGGACACACTCGTAAGTTACATAAGATTGTTACCATTTCTGTTTTACAAATGATGGCACTGAAGCTTAACTTAAGTAACTGACTCAATAACATACATATGGAGATAGGTGAATAAAGCCGCTATTAGTCATTAATTTCTTCTGAATGCGTCTGTCAGCCAAAGCTCTCTTGTCTCCCAATAAGACCTCCCACAGTCTGTTGGCAGTAGTGCACAGTGTTGGTAAGAGAAAAATTTATGAAGAGAACCTGAAGCTGGAGCCCTGTAGAGAAAAGGCTGGTTTGGGTGGCTTCCTGGGCAACTAGAAAGCATCCCAGGACCATTGTTTTACAAAAGGATACTAGAAAAAATGGTGAAAACTTAGAAGGGTGAGGCAGAGAGTTCAAAAGACATTTTCCAGGAACATCTGGAAAGGGGAATTTCTGCAGTGACTTGTGCATTGCATTGACGTATTTGTCCCTTGAAGGCCTTGGCATAGCCACCTGGAGAAATTTTCTGTTTATCAGGACACTGTCCAAAGAAACAAAGCCCTTGACCCTTGGGTGCCCCTAAGGGAACTTGTTTTATGCTGTTGAGTCTTTTTGACAGGTTTTGCTTTTTTTGTTGTGAGTGATAAATGGTTGCTAGCATCTGGACCATGCCTCTTCCTTAATTCATGGAGAGAGTCTGAAATTATCTAAGCTATTACCAGATAGGTTGTTTTATCACCTTCCATGGATATGCAGTTTGACACTTTTCAAGAAGAACATCTCAGAGACCAAATAAATCGCTAAGAGCTTGTTACTGGGTTTGTAAAATCATGATGTATAGACCAGGGTAACCCTGTTGTATTTTGGTTGTTAGAACCCCTGTTTGTCCTTCTTTCACTGTGTCTAGTCAATATTCTAAATTTTCCTACCAAAAGGAAGTAAAATATGCAGGGTTTGTTTTTGTTTTTGTTTTTGAGTTTAAATCATTGAGAAAGAAAAAGATGTGTTCTCTTAGAATCTCTTTTCTGGGTGAAACAGACTGCATTCATTATACAGATGCCTAGTATGGATTTGAGACATGTTCCTTTGAAGCATGAAAGGTGGGTGTGTGTGACCACACACGTCATTTGCCCTCTTCTTCTTGAATTGATTTGCTTGTCCCACATAAAGGAATGCATTTCTATGACTAGGGTTTCACCTTCAACAAATGAATACCATACAACCTTTCCTTGACTTTTACTCTTGAATTTTACCTGTGCCACAAGAAGTGGCTGAAAAGATTGATCCCCAAAAGAACAGGTCAAGTCAAGTGAACTGCTTGATAACTGTTGTACTCTCTGTTTTAGATTTATAAGGCCTCTCTGAGCTTCGGGATCCCAAGGCTCCACTGTGTCTAACTCTCCTTGGCTCGCAGTTGGCTTGAGGTCTTTGTTCAGTATCTTCCATTTCCCCTTGATGCAGGCTGGATTCGTGTATCTGTTATGAGCATAGCAGCATTTTCGTTTCTCACCACAGCATTTTTGCGCACCATTTCTTTTTTTTTAAAGTTTTATGGAGGTAAGGTTGATTTACAATGCTGTAATAATTTCTGCTTTACAACAAAGGGATTCAGTTATACACGTATACATTGTGCATCATTTCTTCACAGTTATAAGTTGGAACATGCAGAAAAAGTTTTGTGTGCCCTTCTTGGTCCACCAGCTTATAGGCACAAGCATGCCGTGTTATAGTAGTGATTCTCTACACCATCCCCCTCGGTACCTTTCACTAATGTGTTAAGATGACTTCACTTACAAAAAAAAAAAAAAAAAAAAGAGCTCCTACTGTGGCTCAGTGGAGTGAGAGCGGAATAAGAATCTGACTAGTATCCATGAGAATGTAGGTTTGATCCCCTGGCCTTCCACAGTGGTTTAAGGGTCCAGCATTGCCTCGAGCGAGCTGCAGCACAGGTCACAGATGTGGCTTGAATCTGGTATTGCTGTGGCTGTGGCGTAGGTCTGCAGTGGCAGCTCCAGTTCAGCCTTTAGCCTGGGAACTTCCATAGCTGTAGGTGTGGCCCTAAAAAAGGAAAAAAAAAGGTGACCTCACTACTTCCCTAAGGGTAACTACTTGTGCGTTATCGTTATTACCCCATTCATTATTCCATCAGAGTCTGAAAGAGGTTTTTAGGGAACTCCTTCAGAAACCTGCAATCACTCTGTCCCACGTGCCGAACTACTAAGGTAGATCTGGCTTTAGCAGGGATGAAGGTATCCTGTGTGGATAAGAAAGCATGTGGCACCTACATCCTTCTGCAGCACAGGAAGGTACGCTGCCCGGCAGCAGAATTCTGGGCATGTCAGAGCTGCTAGGTGGCAGTTGGTAGTGTGAATGGGAAATGTGTAAAGTGTTTTCAGGGTTTTTGGAGGATAGGCAGCACATCCGTGCCAACTATTGTTGTTGTGAAAGAGCGCAGATCTAAATCAGTCTATACGGTTGGATCGCTCTGCTTATTTTATTTAAAACATGGCATTTGGAGAGAGGTAAAATACCAGAACACTGTGTCTTCGCCTTTTTTTTTTTTTTTTTTTCCTGAAGCAAATGTGTTGGGTCTGTTTGCAAAAGGATTAGCTGAAGCAGGGCAGTAAAGAAGCACGTGATAGGCCTTCTTTGTAGTGTTGATTCTAATAGAAATAATCATATACATTGAATAGTAAGAATGGAATCAATTGGGGACATTGATTCAAAAGAAGAGAACAGCTCTGAACAGTTTGATTTATGATGGTATGGAAAGAAATGAGTCGGATTTCAGTTTGTACAATCTAAGGTTGCTTGTCCAGTGGTTAGTTGTCAAAATCTCTTCAGCCAAGAGCAGTCAATTTCTCAGTGAGAAACATACCCTTGACAGAATGTATAATTTACTCTATGGGGCCGTGTTGTGTGCTAGTATGTGGGAGGCTGCTACCCGCGCATCCATGGTTCTTAGGTAGGAGAGGAATGCTTTAGAATGAAATAAATAACCTTATGAGACACTCATTTAATGGAACAAGAATGTAAATGCAGTAAGTAATCAGAGAATGTCAATAGCAGTAAGCTAATTTTCAGAATCATTGCCATGCATTTTGCAATGTCTCTTTCCTGCCTAAGAGAGTGAAAACTCAGTTCTTCCAGGGAGCATGGTATCTTCACCGGTCAATGTGTGGGAAAAAGAACCCAAAAAACGAAGAAACCTTTTGTTAGGACACGGGGTCCCCTCATTGGCGGTCATGATGGGCTTGCTGTGCTTCCTGAAAGGCCTTGTTGGTTTCCCCAGACTGATTTTGGTGTCCTTTTCCCAGTTCTCATGTGGCCCTCTGTGTGTCCTTTGATCCCAGCACAGATCACACTGAGGTATAGTTGGTTACTTCTACCTTGAAACCATCAGATACTCACGAGCCAGGTCCAGTTCTTTCCCAGCATGTAGCAGGTGCCTGTGTATACTAAACACTGAATGAGTGAAATGTGTCAGTGTCCACTGGGCTTCAAGAATAAGTCTAATGTATTCAGCTTTCCTTAGGAAACATCCGTTTTTCTCTCTGATCCCATCACCAGCTCCCACAATGCTGCTTCTGATTTCCTCATGTCTAAGCTGACAAGGTTGGACAGGACAGATCCTCTTCAAGTATGTTCTAAGTTTTGGTGACTTTTGGACCCCAGAGGTAATAGACTGTTTCCATGATCATTATTTCTAATGGTTAATGTGTGTTTTTATAGGGAACATGACTTCAGCAACTTCACCTATCATTTTAAAATGGGACCCCAAAAGTTTGGAAATCCGGACACTGACAGTGGAAAGGCTTTTGGAGCCGCTCGTCACACAGGTAAGAGATGCTTTGAAATACTTGGTTACATATCTATGTTTCCATTATGATTATATCATGGCTTTTCAAAGAACTAGAAATCCTTTTGCGTGCTTAAGTCTTACTATAATGCTGATTATGAGATATATATTCCTGCCTGAACTGTGGACAGTTTTATTGCCCAATAAGATTTGGAGTGCCTTTTAAAAAACTCTTCATATGACTTTTGAAATTAAGTTGATGAGATCATTAAAGAGGATGCTTTGGTGAAGGGGACTCTCATTTTCAGTAATGGATTTAAAGTCTAAGTAAATCACCGCTTAGCTTACTTTCACATGCTAATGCAGTTGCAAAGAACTTTGCACTTTACACTTTAAGAGCAAAGTGTATTTATTGAATTACCTTTTTTTTTTTAGTTTACAAGGGAAAATTTATCACGTTGGCACAATGAAATGTCCCATTTCCATGTTGTCACATTTCCACAAGATGACTGTTCAGAGAGAAAAATACCCTCAGGAATTTTAAGTTTTAAAAATTAATTTTTTGCATCTTGCAAAGCATATTCTTTGTGATAGTTAATAAAAACTCTCATGGAATGTGAAAATTCAGAGTTTTTATGATATATTTGTAGAGTAATATTATATCCAATTAAGTAGAGACAACTTACATTGGTTTCCTATAGCCACGGCAGTAAATTACCATGGGCTTAGTGGCTTGCAGCATTACAGGTTTATTATCTTTTGGGTTTAGAGGTCAGAAGCCCTAGCATCAAGTTGTTGGCAGAGTTGCACTCCTTCTGGGGGCTCCAGCAGAAAATCCTTTTCTTGGCCTTTTCCGTGTTCTAAAGTCCACTCCTTTCTTTGGCACCTTCCTTCAAAATCCAGACCCGCAGTGTGGTATCTTCAGATCTCTCTGTGTCTCTGATCTCTGCTCCTGTCCTCATATTTTATCCTGTCTCCCTCTTATAAGGACTCCTATGATTACACTGGGTCCATTTAGACACTCCAGAATAAGTGTCTCAAGATCCACATCTCACGATCCATGACCAAATCACATCTGAAAAGTCTCTCTTGCCATTTTAGGCAACTTACTCTAAATTTCCAGAGATTGGAACATGGACATCTTTGGGGATCCTTATTCAGCCTACCATAGTTACCCTTTGCCCTCCCCGCCGCAAAATTCACATCCTCCCCACGCGAAACTTATTCATGACATCCTCAAAAGATTGCAAATCAAAATCTCATCTAAATTCAATGGCTTAAAAATTCCAAATCTGTCATCTAAATCATCTAAATTAGGTACGGGTAAAGTTCTAGTTATTATCCATGCTCAAGCAAAATTTCTGTCCATCTATGTACCTGTGAAATTAGAAAACAAATTCTGTGTTCTTACAATGCATTGATGAGACAGGCTTCAGTTAATAGTTACAGACGTTGCCATTTTAAAAGGGAGAAAGTGGAAGGGAAAAAAAAAAGAAAAGAGTTACTGGTCTCAAGCAATTTAGAAGTCCGGCCAGGCAAATTTATTGAGATTTCAGAGCCTAGGAATAATACTCTGTAGTTCAAGGCTCTGCCCTTTGGGCCTTTTCTTCACCCTAAGAATTCTTATTCCTTTTTCATGAAGGTTAGCATATATTTTCAGCTGAGTGTTTCCTGCCTGTATAATTTTGAGAGTCCAACAGCTTTTTGGAATTTCATCTTTCTCTGTTTTTTTTTTTTCCCAGTCCAAATTGGCAGTGTTTCTACTGATATAATATTCTTGTGAAACTTATGGCTCTGTCTTGTATATGTCTAGGTTTTTTCTGTTAGAAAACAGGCTTCTTCACAAGTCTTAACTGGATAATTTCGTCTCCATGGTTGGAATCTACCGAAATGACATGGGACCCATGAATCCCGTGCTTGGTCTCTCCAAGAGCTGCCTGGCTAAATGAATATTCTGAGGTTTTAATCCTTCCTCGGTGCCAGCCAAAGGTTATCCAGACACAAAATTGACTTTTTCTCCAGAGCACACTCTCCTGAAAGAGAGACTTCTAATTTTAACACTCACCTGCAATCTGTGTATTCTAAATTTCTAAATCCTTGGGTCCTGGTTCCTTTTAGCTTAATAATTCTTACCTTAATTTGTTTCTTTCCCCTAACGCTTGCTATAAGCGTGAAGAAGAAATGAGGCCACTCATTCAGCACTTTGTTTGGAAATCTCCTCAGCTAAATCTCCAAGTACATCACCTATAATTCTGATTTCTGTAAAACTGTAGGAATCAATTCAGCGAAGCTTTCTGCCACTCTGTAACAAATATTCCTTTTCTTCCAGTTTCTAATAGCATATTCCTCATTTCTTTCTGAGCCCTTGCCATTGTCTCCTTTAACAGTCTGTTTATAGTGATTTAGATATTCTCTAAGATGATAAAGACTTGCTCTACCGTGCTCCACTTCACTTCTTTCTGAGTCCAGCAGGGCCTTTAACATCCATATTTTTACTAACATCTGTTTAAGGTAATCAAAGATTTTTCTATCAAGCTCCTCCAAATTTTTCCAGCCTCTATCCATTATCAATTCAGAGCCACTTCTGCATTTTTTTTTAGATATTTGTTATTGTAGCACTCTACTTCCCAGAACCAAAATCTGTGTGTCGATATGTTTCAAATTGTTACTGTACCAAATTGCCACTATCTCTGTGGCTGAAAACCACACACATTTATCATCATACAATTCTAGGGGTCATAAGTCCTAAAATCAAGGCATCGGTAGGGCTGTGCTCCTGAAGGAGAAAGTTCCTTCCCTTTCTAAGCATGTGGAGTGTTCCTGTATCCTTGGTGGTGGGCTTTTCCTCCGTCTTTAGAGCCAGCAGCATAGCTTTCAGATCTCTCTGTCTGACCTCAGCTTCTACCATCATAACTCCTCCTCAGACTGAGACCCTCTTGTCTCTCTCTTATAAGAATCCTTGTAGTTATACTGGTCACCTAGATATTCTAAAATAATCTCCCCATCTTGAGATTTTTTTTTAATTTTTTTAATTATTATTATTTTTTTTCATCTTGAGATTTTTAACCTTACCACATCTGTTAGTTCCTTGTGCTGTTAAAATGCACAAGTTCTAGGGATTAGAAACTAGACATGTTAGTTTGTAACCTTGAAATATTTCGTTAGATTTATACCCATTTTCCATGTGGTCATGGTTCTTGTCAGTGCTATACAAATCTCTTCAAGAAACACCTGATACTGTTAGCCTCTTAGATTTGGGAGTATGTTGGTTACTGAGACTGTGGTCTGTGGACTAAGGCTGATCCATGAATTATTTGTTATTGGTCAGCAACAAGCACAGAAGTTGAGAGTTAGTGCTTTGAAAATGCTATGGCAGTTTTACAGAGTAATTTTATGTCTGCTGAATCTGATAATAAAATTTGAGTTTGTTTTTTATCTTGAAATTTTTTTGAATTTTTAATATTGTTGTATTTTACAGAAGCTTTGGTTTGTGAAGTTAGGAATAACAAATATATATATGGCCTTTCATCATAAATAGCTTAAGACTGGTTTAAGAGATATTCTGGAGTCAGTCTGCTCTGAAATGTACCTGAGAGAACAGACTCCAAAATATCAGCTGAGATATAAAAGTAGATTGCCTCTTCCTAGCCGAAATTTTCACTTCAGATTGCATGTCAATATATTTAACCCTTATCATACAAACGAAATGAAACATAATAGTTGAGATACAGTGCTTGGTATAGAGTCAGTGTTGATTATATGTAGTCTCCTCTTTTATTTTTTTTGATGGCTACATTTTCAGGCTCATAGTAGTCATAAACCAATACTGTATAAGTCTGAGAAGGATATGAGTAACTCTAGCATGGTCAAGCACAATGTTACACATAAACTGTCTTTTATTTCTTAAAATCTTCAGATATTTATGTTTTGCTCTCATATTTGATTTATTAAAGAATAGCACATCTAAAATTACAATTAAAAATTATAATCTGTTCCACGTATCTTTCATACAGTTATTTAGAGTTCTCCTGTCAGTTAAAAGCAGTGCATTAAAAATATTTATTAATGATGGAAGAAAACTTGAGAAAAAGAATGAATATATATGTACAATTGTAACATTTCAGTTCAACTATGGTTTAATAAAAATTTTTAAAAATAAAGTAATTATTAAATATAAAGACAGTTAACTGTCTAATTTATATTTGTTCAGTTAATACAGTAGTATGCTTTAAACTCTTGTTGAATTTCATACAGTGACTTAGCACTATCTAGTCTTAACCTCCTTCCAATGTCTCCTAATATCTTAATGGCTTACCTTTCTTCCCAGTGTTCCTACACTGATTGAAAAAAAAAAATGGAGTCTCTCAAAAAAATGTTACTTTTATAACAGGCTTTTCTAGATATTATTTCACCATATTATTTGGCTATCTTATCAAGGCACACCATTCCCTTCTCTGGAATGAATTCTTTTTTTTTTTTTTATGTCTTTTGCCTTATCTAGGGCTGCACCTGTGGCATATGGAGGTTCCCAGGCTAGGGGTCTAACAGGAGCTACAGCTGTTGGCCTACACCACAGCCACAGCAACGCGGGATCTGAGCCGCGTCTGCGACCTACACCACAGCTCACGGCAACGCCGGATCCTTAACCCACTGAGCAAGGCCAGGGATCGAACCCTCAACCTTATGGTTCTTAGTCAGATTCGTTAACCACTGAGCCACAACAGGAACTCCTGGAATGAATTCTTAATGAAAGGACTGATATGATTGTTGACCCTTGGAAGACATATGAGTAAGTAAGGAGACATAAGAAAACAGTAGATATAAACTCCATGCTCACCATTTAAAGCAAAAGGTGAAAATTATAGGAAAAAAACTAAGCAAAGACCTCACATGAATCAAACACACACATACAACTTTATGAACTGAATACAATTCATTGCAGTATTTGGTGACACAGTAGGCCCACAGCCATCCTACAGCATCTGATGAAGCTGGATAGGGATGAAATAAACACCAGAAGTTAAAACATTCTCAGTAAAATCCATCCCCTGTCATAAGAAAAATGACATTAGGAATTTACAGTTAATAAGTATTTAAAGAAGTCAACAAAGCTTCATCTCATTTCAGTCATAATGTACGTAAGATGGTACAATGTTGAAATCATGACAAGATTCTTTTTGGAGAATTTTACATTATGGAAATCATACAATTTCAAATGAGAAGAGATTCATTTTAGGAATTTTAGACCTTGAAAAAGATGCCTGAACTTTTTATAAATTTAAGAAAGTGGGGATCTTTAATCAGCCACATTCTGTGATACTAAGCTTTATTAGGAAAAGGAAAAACTGTACTTGGTAACCTTATTAGAAAAGTAAAAAAATTATTAGGAAATTAAGGAACACTCTTAGATGACACTTAAAACCAAGGGGAAATTACAACTATATACGAGTTAATGAAAAAGATGATCTCTTCCTAGCAAAATATACACACCCAGTAAAAGCTGTGCTCATTTCAGAACTTTAGCTTTAAATACCCTTTTTATTAAAGCAAAAGATAAAAATAAACTAAGTATTCATCTTAAAACGTTAGAAAAAGAACATCAAAAGAAACCAGAAAAATAATTTAATGACAATAAAAACTGGAATCACAAAATTTAAATAGATTCAAAATTTGATTCTTCTTTGAAATGGCCAATAAACATCCCTCAAGGCACAAATTATGGAAAATATAGAGAGAAAGAATAGATAAGATGATGAATGAGAAGGCAGAACTAACTCCAGGAACAAGAGAGATCAAAAGAAGCATAGTAGGATATTACATGAAACTCTGTCCCTATGACACATGAAAACCTAGAGGAAGGGAATAAGGAGTAAGTTCCTAGAAACATTTAAATAGCCAAAATTAATGCAAGAGGGAGGGGAAAACTGGAATAAGTCATATAAATATTAGAAAGCTGTTTAAAGATGTATTATCAGAGAGCACCAGAATAGATGGATGCCTAGCTGAATATTATCAGATATTTAAGGAATGGATAATTGCAGTGTTATTTAAAGTTCTGTTTCAACCGTAGAAAAAGATTAGCAGCCTTTCAATACTTTTTGAAGAATCATAACTTTAATATTAAAAAGTGCAGACATTTAAATTATTTATTTATTTATTTTTGTCTTTTTTTTTACAGCCACACCCGTGGCATATGGAGGTTCCCAGGCTAGGGGTCAGATTGGAGCTGTAACCGCTGGCCTACGCCATAGTCACAGCAGCACCAGGTCCAAGCTGTGTCGGTGACCTACATATGTTTAACAAGATAGGACTTTTTTAGGAATATGATGATAGCCTATCATCAGGCAACAAAAATATTTTAGTAGCTCAATAGATTATACCCTGAGATACTAAAATGACATTTGATAGAACTTTATAGTCATTTCTAGTAAAAATTCTAAATAGGAATAAGATCAAGCTTTTAAAATCAAGGAATATACCATGTAAACATATGAACAGGCCCCATAAAATCTTCCTTTTATAATATGATTGTGTATCATCAAAATTAATATTAGAATAGGATTAGGTGGCCAGATATAGGGTAAATATATAAAAATGCATAGCCTTATTGAAAATAGCTAGAAATCAAAATGGGAAAATATTATCTTTGTAATTTAAAAAATGTATAAGACCACTTATTTTTATTATGTAAAATGCACATTCATTTTGCAGATTTTTAATGTATAATACTGTAGTTAATTTCATATTATTGAAGTAGTGATAATGTATACACGGGCTTTGGAGTCAGGAAGGCTTGCAGGTACCTTGAATTGGTTACTTAATCTCTCCTCATATGTAAGTTATAGATACAACATAGAATTATTAAAGTGGTATATGGGATGGCGCAATGATTGGCAAAGAGTCCGATGCTATTCTCATAGTTTATAAAAGTGTGTTTATTGCTTGGCAGTAATGGCTTGATAGTAATGGCTTTTTTACTTTGTAGTAGTGGCTTATTTGATGGGATTACTATCCAGTGATACCAAGGGTACCACGTATAAAATAGGAATTCATTGGATATTTTCTTTAGGAAAAAACATTTTAATGTAGATTTAGAAGAAGAATGATTGGTGTACTGCATTTAACCAAAGATAACTGAAGCAGGAACCTCTGAAATTATTGAAAATTCAGCCTTCACTGTTTCAGTAAGCTGCTGAAGCTCAGGTCATCACAATAGGACAGGAGGAAATTTTGTTCCTATTTCTCTGTAGAAAGATGAATATTTAACTTAAGAAGTAACCATAAGCATCTGGTCAGAAAACACCATTGATGTTTAATGAGCTGCTCTAAATTGGCCTGATGGGGAAAGACCTTCCTGAGAAGCAGATCTCTCTTTAATTATTTCTGGTATTATTTTCTGTAATGTCCATGGGGCCCTATTAGATTAGGCCCTAATGTCTTCTGTAGTTGGGTCTTTTTAAAATTTTACTCAAAAAATTAATAATTATCTCAAAAGCTAAATAATTAGAACATCATATACTTTAAATATTCTTTCAAATTTTAAAATTTCCATTTTGTACTTTAGAAAAATACTTGATTTTCTCCCCCTTTCAGTATTAAGTCCTTATATAAGAATTACCTCTGTGCAACTCACAACAATAGTTAAATTCCTTGGTATATTTAAAATCAGAGAATCAGATTTAAATTTAAAATCAGGAGGTTTAAAGCTTCAAGTGATTCGAGAAATAAACTGACACTCAGAAATGAAATAACTTCTGAGAATTCAGTGTGTGTTTTCTAATTCTGTGTCATAGACTGTCTTACACTCTGTACAGAATATTTTGTGTATGAATTTACCTAAAGAATCAAAGTATAAAATGAAGTTTCATTGTATTCTTCTACCATCTGTCCAGACAATATCATTATTGGAACTAACTTAATTCATGTTTTATTCAGGAGATTCGAAGATTAATACGTGTGGATGGTTTCCATGGTGATGCTATGGTGTTGCAATAAGTTGGTCATTCATCTTTGTCAAAGGGTTAGAATTGTGTGAAAAGTAAAGGATGTTCTAAAAGCAAATGATGGGCGCACCAGTGAGCTTGTTTATTTGATCAGTTTTAGGTATAGTTTGGCTAATTTGTTTCCAATTATTTTTCCTGTTTTGACGTTATTTCCATGCCAACTCCCATTTGAATTTTTGGATGCTCTTTCTCTTGCCTCAAAAATTGTTTCAGTTTATCTGTCTTTAATAGAAGGCTTTCTTTTTTTTTTTTTTTTTTTTTTTTAGGGCTGCATCCACAGCAAATGGAAGTTCCCAGGCTAGGGGTCGAATCAGAGCTGCAGTTGGCAGCCTATACCACAGCCACGGCAGCTCGGGATCTGAGCCATGTCTGCGACTACACCACAGCTCATGGCAACACTGGATCCCTGGCCCACAGAGTGAGGCTGGGGATTGAGCCCACATCCTCATGGTTACTAATCAGATATGTTTCCACTGCACCGCAATGGAAACTCCTTTAATAGAAGTTTTTATGGGTGAATGAATGAACTAAAACAGCTTTCCCAACAAGCTGTTTACTGACATGCAAACATGACCTAAACAAATTCCTTAACATTCAAATGAATAAGTTAAACTAAATCCCACTTTCTGTCTTAAATGGTTAATGCATGTGAATACCTGAATTTAACAATAACTCTTATTTTATTTGGCAATAAGCTCAAGTCTTAAAATAATTTTTTCTCTTGTGTTTTACATTTCAGTGAATACTTATAGCTATTTTAAATGGGAAATGGAATTTACACCTAAATTTAAAAATTAGTGTCTGAGAAGAATAATGATTTTTTTATGTTCTTGAAGCAGTACAATTAATGAAATCTTATGCATAACATTTCAAAAATTTCAGGGAAAAGTTATAGGAAGTTAACTAACAAAATTGCTCATGATTATTTTCGACAATACAGAAATGTTTTCTGAGCTGGAGACCAAAAAAAAAAAAAAAATCCATTACACCAAGCATGAGAATGCCTAGAAAGTGACAGAATTGCATTTACTCAGGAAGAACTCAACTAGCAAACTAATTAAATCTTGTCAGAGATCTGAGATAAAGGATTGGGGCGCATTAACACACCTGCTTTTCTGTTTCTTGTCATCCTGTTGAAAGTACAAAGGTATGCTTTGTTTTCATACAATTAAGAAAGAAGAAGGCCAGGAGCAGTAATGGAAAAGCTAACTAGCTATTTTTCTTTCATTGTGTTGTAACTCTCAAGTTCTTCTTCTTTAAACCTGGACATCTTGACTTCAGTGGCTGTGCCTTTCTTAGTCTTTGCTTTATCTTGGTTTGCTACCTCAGCTTTATATGTATCTATTTTTCAAGGTTTAAACTTGGGACTCTTTTTTTTTTTTTCTGCAGGTAACTCTGACAACACCATGGTCTTAAGCATTATCAATATGCTGACAGCCACCAAACTGGTATCTTCAGCCCACACCTTTTCATAGGTGTGCCATCTTCTCACAGCCAAGAACTGCCTCTGATTTGTCTTTCTTTCGATTGGCCCACCTGTCTCTAACTCTTGCTGCTAAAAGTCCTGATTCCAAACCAAAGTCTTTGCTCACCAGCACCAACATAGTCATTTCCTGAATAATTTACCAGTCTCACTTTTGCTTACCTCCTTTACACTCTCTAAACAGCAATCCGAGTGATTATTGAAAGCTGTGTATAATTTGGCCGTATTGTGCCTCTGCTGAAGACTGCCCTTGGGGTTCTCTTGTGGCTCAGCAGGTTAGAGCCTGTGTTGTCATTGCAACAGCTTAAGTGGCTGCTGTGATATGGGTTTGATCCCTAGCCCAGGAACTTCCACATGCCACGAGTGTGGCCCAAAACAAAACAAAACTGTGCACTTGTTTTCATTGCATTTTAGGATAAAATTAAAACTTCTAGCCATGTCTTTACTTGTCCCTCCGAACTGCAACATCTAGTACTGGTGGACCTTTAAACACCATGCTCAAGCCACAGAGCTCTTCTTTCAGTTTCTTGGATGAACTGAGTTATCCCTTGCCTCAGGGCCCTTACACAAGCTGCTCCCTCCGAATGGGATGATGTCAGCTTTCTAATTCTGTGACTGGCTTCCTTGCATCTTTCAGTTCCTGTCTTATCATTTCCCTGATATCACAGAGGACTTTCCAGACTACCATTTTTTTTTTCTCTTCTTTTCTTTTTTTTTTAACTGCATGCCTCTTTCCCACCTTCTCCATGCTTTATCCATCTCTTTCTTTCAGAGCATTTATCACTATCTGTAATTGTCATATGTGTTTATTGACTCCTCCACTGGATGGAAAACTCCATGAGGACAAGGATCGTGTCACTCTGGATCACACATTTTCTATTTCCTAGTACCTTGGAAGTAGAAAATGTTTGATAACTATTTGCTGATGGTTATAGAAACAATCTCCCTTAAAAATAAATAGTTCGTATATATTTTTTGCCTGCCGTATTCTTCCAAAATTAGTTAGTAGTAAAGTGTAATTGTATGTTGCAGTAGTTGTTTTATGAAATACTGACAACTGTAACAATTGCTTTTATGGGATTTCATGGATAAAAATACTCATTAGCTTTTTAAGAATGTGTTTCAGTGTTTTGATACCTAGTGACCAAATTAAGAAATAATGTTTTGGTTTTTTTGGTGATGAAATTAGTAATATTTTATCTTTATAATGTCCATGTAGAGAAAATTGTCTTTCACATTGCCTATATATGAACTTTTATGTGTATATTTAAAAAAAATCTACCTTGACCTTATTTTCAATTAAACCCATCCTCTCAATTATCAATGTTCAAAGGGATTTGTAGGCTTTAAATATAATGCTGGGCAAAATGAGCTTCTCTAAAATTTCTCAAAATGTTGCAAACTTCCTGTTATTCAAACTGGCATTGGAATACAGGTACCATACACAGCCATTATCACTTTCGTGCAGCTAAGTTGACTAAGTAAGTGTTCTTTTTACTGCCTGCTGACCATGGTTGCCAAATTTAATAAAAAATTTGGGACACCCAGGTAAATTTAAATTTCAGATAAAGAGCAAGTCATTGTGTAGTATAAGTATGTCCCATGAGATAGTTGGGACATAGTTACACGAGAAATACTTGTTTTGTTATTGTTCTGAAAAAATTGATTTCATTGCTCTTTGTAAATTCTGGATAGTGTCAAATTTAGTCTCTCAAGTGATGATGTTAGCAGTGTAGGAAGAAATACGCAGAGTGTGTCAGTACTGTTTTCTACATCTTCACTTTAAATTAAGTACAGATTCTCCCATGACACCTTTTTTCATTTGTCTTTTTGCTCCTTTTATTATCACTCCTGTCTCCATGTCTGCCCTCCATCTGGAGAGAATTTCTTTCAATTTCTAGAACCCTGTGGTGCCTAATTTCACAGGTTTTTGGAAGTGCACTGCTTTTGTACTGGCTGGCACCTCTACAGCCTTCAGTTCTTCTCCTAGAGGTTACCTTCTTTAGCTTTTCAGTCACCCAGAAAACTGGGGTACTTCTCTGCTGTATTCTTAGGGTATCCTCTACTTCCCCGTGTATCATCCTGTAGTGTTATAATTCCTGGTTGTGTGTGTGTGTGTGTGTGTTAGTATACATGCATGCTTGCATGTATTGTCTTTATTACCTGTAAGAACATACTTTTCATTCTCTGTAATGTCCTTGTCTTGGCCTGGCATGCAGAAGTGATTTGGTCAATTTCTGTTGAATGACTAGCAGAGTGATGATCTCTTTGCTGACACAGTAAGTACCCTCCTTACTTAATGAGCCCCTTTCTTTCTCTCTTGTTCTTACTTTCTCACTCTTCTCTAAGGCAAGACTCCAAGCTAAATAAAACTAAGATACCGTTTTCCAGAGCTACTCAATTATAGTTTTGTATTAGGTTATACTGTCCTTTAAAAGTGTGTTTTAAAAAACTCTAATTAGAGAGGGTACGTGCACCCCAGCGTTCCAAGCAGCACTATTTACAATAGCCACTACAACATGGGAGCAAGCTAAATGTCCATCAACAGAGGAATGGATAAGGAAAATATGGCACACACATACACACACACACACACACACACACACACACACACCCCACACCACTCAGTGGAATATTACTCAGCCATAAAAAGAATGAAATAATGCCATTTGCAGCAATGTGGATGGACCCAGAGATTATCATATTAAGTGAAGTAAGTCAAAGAAATATATGATATTGCTTATATGTAGGCTCCAAAAAAATGATACAAATAAATGTATTTACAAAACAGAAATAGACTCACAAACATAGAAAACAGATTAATGGATACCAAAGAGGAAACAGTGAGGAGGGATAAATTAGGAGTTTGGGATTAATATATGCACACTGCTATATATAAAACAGGTAAATAATAAGGACCTACTGTATAGCATAGGGAACTATACTTAATATCTTGTAATAACCTATTATGGAAAATAATTGAAAAGAATACATATACATATGTTTGTGTAACTAAATCACTTTGCTGTATACTTGAAACTAACACAAACACTGAAAATTAACTATACTTAAAATAATTTTCAAAAATATATTTTAAAAGATTAATGAGCATAGGAGAATAGCATTTCTACTGGTCAGTCTTTTTACTGGTAATTTTGTGCTTATCATCCTAAAAATATTGTTAATTATTGTCACGTTATTATCTGGGCTTTGAAAACTGAAAGGGAAAGTAGAAAATATGCTTGATTTTTTTTTTTAAGATCTCCTGCAGCATAGTAAAGTTTAAAAATAAAAAATGTATAAATTCCTTGAATATGGTGTTATTATAAAACATAGCTATTGTAAATGTACTATGGAACCTCGTGGTAATGGCTGAGATGGTAATTTCATTCTAAACTGCAGTTTTCAATGGCTAATTTAACAAGAAACTCTCAATTTACACTGTTGACTGAAACTTTTCAAGCTTGTTTTTATCCCCAAGGGGAATTTCATAAAGAGATGAGATGAAAATTCCCCTAAGCTGACTTATTCAAGCATAGTAAAAATGATTTTCACCAGTATTAAAATTTTTAGACTATTTTGGGTCCTCATATATTTTTAAATAGTTTCCAAACTTTATCCTTTGCAATGGGTGTTTCGTAAGAAAAGATAGGCATAGGTATTAAACAGGAAGTTTAATAAAGTATTCCAAGGCTTAAAAAAACTAACCATAATAGAAAATTGAGATTTTAATTATGCAAAATATTTTCTTATTCAGTGGCTAATAGCATCAGACCACTTTGGTAGATAGATACTGAAAGGATGCCAAATTTAGTTTATTTTCTTTTGTAAACTACTCTAGGTGAATAGGTAGTGAGTTTGTTAATAGCAGAACTAGTGGGAGTTCCCGTCATGGCTCAGTGGTTAACGAATCCGACTAAGAACCATGAGGTTGCGGGTTCAATCCCTGGCCTTCCTCAGTGGGTTAAGGATCTGGCGTTGCTGTGAGCTGTGGTGTAGGTTGCAGACGCGGCTCGGATCCCGCGTTGCTGTGGCTGTGGCGAAGGCCGGCGGCTACATCTCCTGTTAGACGCCTAGCCTGGGAACCTCCATATGCTGCGGGTGCGGCTCTAGATAAAGGCAAAAGGACAAAAAGAAAAAAAAAAAAAGCAGAACTAGTGACTAATGTTGACTTCATGGACGGTTTTTTTTGGTGTTTGTTTGCTTTGTTTGTGTTTATAGGGCCGCGCCCACAGCATATGGAGGTTCCCAGGCTAGGGGTCGAACCAGAGCTACAGCTGCCGGCCTATGCCATAGCCACAGCAATGCCAGATCCAAGCCGCGTCTGCGACCTCCACCACAGCTCACGGCAATGCCGGATCCTTAACCCACTGAGCAAAGTCAGGGATCAAACCTGCGTCATCATGGATATTATAACATTTGTTTCTGCTGAGCCACGATGGAAACTTCCATGGACTGGTTTTAGTATTCTGATTTGTACTTTTTGTCTTCATTCTATTCATTATCAGTTTTTCTCTGTTCTCTCAGATACCTAAAAACCATGAGCATCTGGTTACTGTACCTTGTATATCCTTCCTGGAATCATTATCACAGTTAAGATACTCATAGGTGATTAACACACATCTGGATGATGCTCCTATACTGCCGATATAGGAGATTTTCAGATGTTGCTTTAAAATTCTTTACATCAAGACTGAGCGGATAGCAAGGTGACTAATTCAGTTGTGTCCCCAGATTGGCTGGAGTTGAAGTCACTTCAGAGGTAAGAAACTAGATAGTAGAATTTAAAAGTTTACTTTGTTAGTCTGTCTATAAAATAGCTCTAATGTGATTGGAATGTCATGACAGATCTCAGGGAACCGTTTACACACCTGTTTTCTTCTTCTTCTCTCTGCACTCAAGACTTGACCGCTCTCCCAGCCTCACTTGCAGGGAGGTGCAGGCACGGAATGTGAGTGGGAGAGAGTTGCACCACTGTCTTGACCCAGTACAGATGCCTGTGAGTCTCTGGGGATTTTCCCCTTTCTAAGGCTCGATGCAGATGAATCCAGGTGTGGAAACCACATGTGGAAGCTGGTGGAACCAGAAAATGGAAAGATACTGGAACTCTGAGTCACTGCTTGAAGTACAAACTCCAGACAGCAGGCCTGACTATGGAATAGGAAGGGGCAACCATTTTGGACTTGATGTTCAGAATCCTATTTTGTTAAGCCACCAAAATTTTGAGTCTATTTATAGCAACGAGCATTAGCTCCCCTGACTTCTTCAGTGCTGTAATAGACAGAACAATAGTCTAGTCTCTTGTTTAACATACATATTTGTTTTCCACTTATGTAAAAGTCCAAAATGGGCCACCCAGGGGTTGGGTTACCCTGATCCACAAGGTAGGTCAGGGATTCAGGTATTTACAGTGTTGCTCAGACATCTTGTCATCTGACATCCCCTGTGGTTTGCTCTTTGTGGTGGTTCAAGACCACTCTTCCCTTAATTAAAGAAAGCCTTATCATTGAAAACTACAACAACAACTGAAGAACATTCATCACCACCATTTCCATGTCTCAACTAATCAAAGAGGGTGGGGAAGAAATAAAATATGACCTTTCTTTTAAGGGTAAGATCTGGTTATCACATACATCTTACTCAGTGAAAATATAGTCACATGACCACCTCTGGCTTAAAGAAAGGCCTAAACCTGATTGTTCAAGGGTAGAATGTGTATTGTGGGACCATTAGTAGTCTTTGTTGATCCATTCTTGCATATCTGAGGACAAGGCATCTGCAGGTTGATGAAATCCAACTTTTCTTTGGCTACTCAAGCACAAGGCACATTCCAGCAGTTAGCAGTGCCTCATTACCCACGTTCACTTCATGACTGTTTAATTTAGATCTTACTCACATATTGATATTATCAGTAAGCCAGTTGTGGCTAATGCAACGAAAGCAAATACCAGCACGAACTTTAAAAAACCTTTCTCCAAACACATGTAGGGAAAATGAGTTGCCCCAGCCCAGAAACATGCTTACAACTTGCAAAGGTATATTCTTGTGGTTGCCTCTACACATTCACCTGTCTCCTGAAACTAGCTGAGGCAATTTTGAGAAGGTCTGAGGATAAGAATTGCTTTTGGGGGGGGTACACTCCAAGGTCAGGATTACTTTCTCTATTAAGGACATTTATTAATTTCATGTAATTCATAACACCCAAAGAAGAAGAAACCCGAGAATTCTAATCTCTCAGGATTTTTTTGGATGCGTTGGCTACCTTAAATTTAGGCTTCCTAAATTTGAGTGAAAAAGAATGGTTCATTTAATTCTTCCCTTCTGTTGATGTTTCTAAAGGATCCGAAGGTGGTAAAGTGGTGAGAACTTAGGACTGGTGGAGATGAAATGCTGTAGGAACACATAGGAGGGAGGTAGATCTTTGTTCCAAGCCTGGAGTTTTAGAGCAGGAGAGAGTTTTAAGGATATGTTTTTCTTTAGTGTTTTCTGATGGTTTGAAGGGCCTTATTTCTCCAAGCAGAATTATTTCATTGCAGTTTAGGAATGATAGTATAAAAGATTTTATTCTTGAAGGTGGTAGCGTGAGTTGGAATTGATCACTGCATTTCCGGGAAAATCACCTGTATTAACGGCTGTGATCACTCCATCCCTACTTTTTGTTCGTATTGACTTGGTTGCTGCAGTTTGTTTCATCTGCCTTTTTTTTTCCCCATAGACATGTCGTAACTCAGTGTATTTTGAAACACCATCCTTAAAGATGGATTCTTAATTGCCATCCAGATCCTGATGACCAGCTTTCCTGTAATTTTCCTAAAGCTCAGTCCTCCATTCCTATTATAATCCCACTGGATATTCCATTAACAGCCATGGGGAGATACTAGAATTCATTGAGTCTGTTCTCATGGTAAATAATTTTTTTCTGAAACATAGCTGGCAGATAAAATGATAAATTGATGACATCACAAGCCAGGGTACAGAAGGTTCTGGAGAGGTGCTCTGCAGGGTGTGTGTGTGTGTGTGTGTGTGTGTGTGTGTGTGTGTGTGTGTAAAATCTCAAGGTCTTTGCTTTTACTCTCTGCTCTTAAATTTGTAACCTTTGGGAAAGTTTCAGGTATTTTTATATAAAATGTGAATATATTTCCTATATATTAATCCTGTAGTCCATTCCTATTTGAAGCAAAATGATTTCCTTGAAACACACTAGATCTAAGACACCATAAGTTTAAGAGAGTGAGTGAACTCTGTTGTAGGTATTGTGTGGAGTGGCCAGCCCCGTAATTAATCTCATGCTCCTGAATATTGTTACTTTAGTTGCTCACTTCTAGAATTATTCTCTGTCTCTGGATTCCAGTTGAGGAAACTCACTCAAGTGGACTCTCGTTGCCTGTTACTAATACAGGCTACACATTCGTGACACCCCCTTCTCCTGGGTACTCCCCTGAGACAGAGAAAGCTTGTGTCGTTTCCCAGCCTGGGCTGCTTTAGTGACTTCCAGACCCTCAGTTCTGTGATTCTGGCACCTAATTAGAACATCACATAATGTGGTAATTCTGCAGATTTCTAGGAAGCAAAAATCAATCAAGAACAACCTGGTATTCAGAAATCAGAAACCAGAGGGCTTATTTCATACCATGGCATCATGTGATCAAACAAACAAGAAACTACAGACGCCAACATTTTTAACAAGCTTCTGGTAAATTGTAGGTCTGGTGGTTGGCAGGGTAGAAAGGTTATAAGATGACTGTATTTTTCAATCTCCCTCAGAGTGGAGGAAAGCCATTCTCAAGGTCATCACTTTTGATGAGGAGGAAACAAAGTTGAAAAAGGAAATAAGCTGGATAGCATTTCCAAATAATAGGCTGTGAGAAGAAGAAATAAAGATGAACGTGAGGAAAGGAAGTAGAGTGATTAAGATTTTAGGCTTGTTCAGGGACATTAGAGCTCATGAGGGAAACAGTAAAAAAAATCAAAGTTGTTAGTAAAGAGTAAGTGAAAGAAGTAACAAAAAAGGTTTAGAAAATCTTTGAGTGATTATTGTGTATGGGAAATAAGCATGCAGAGGGTAAACTTGTAAATGAGAGTAGTTCGTGGTTTTTCTTCTTTGAAACGTGAAAGGTGAAAATGGCCCAAATTAAAAAATAGTCATTAAAAAGGAAAAAAAATAGTAAAAGCCAGGTAAGTCTTACCTAGAAAGGCATGTATTTTACCTGAGTGTTATGTGAGACACGATCAATGGGAATAACTTCTCTAATGGATGTCCTTAAGTTGTGCCTTTTTTACCAAGAGGAGACTTTTGTGATCATGTTTTTTTTTTTTAATTTATATTTTGAGGTTGTAAAGAAGGCTAGGAAGTGAAAATAGGCAATATAAGATATTTGAAAGAGTTTCTAATATAAGAAAATTTGCATTGAGAAGGCTTTCCACTAAAGTCACATTGTCAAAGGAACTTTTCTTTATCCCTCCCTCCCCCTCCCACTCCTCCTTCCCCTTTTCTCTTTCTCCATCCTTTTTGTAACTTCTAATCATCTCCAAAAATGTAAAAGATTGCAGTTTGTTCCTTTGAACTCTAAATTCATGTCTTGTCTGATGCTTTCCTGATGATGAGTAAGCAAGATCACCAAAGCAGTAGAGTCCTAAGTTTCTGTTGTCATGTTAGTGAAGCTATTTGGCTGAAAGTAACAGAATACCCAAAGGAAAGTGGTTTGCATTAGGGGAGTTAGTTTTGTGCAAGTGATTTTGGGTCAGTTAAACAGCTGAGCAGAGGCAGGGCTCAGGGTCATATTTCCCATTTTCTTAGCCTCCGCCTCGTGGTCATAGAAGGGCTGCTTCTCAATAATGATGTTCCCCTACAGAAACTTCCAGAAATAGGACAGGATGGAGAACTTAGCTTGTAAGTCTCTTTTTAATTAGGAAAGAATCTCAAGAAGGATTCTATGAGAAGATGCAGAGACTCTTAAGACTACTAATGTCAGGCTTCTAACTCCTGTGGCCTGCCAACCTTAAATAAAGCAGCATTCTTCAAATGTAAATTAAATCACTTAGACAACACTTAAACTTGCCTAGGTTTTATACCTAGATTCCTTTTAAAGAGAAGAAAACAATCTCTGGTAAATCTGATGATTTACACAACGGAGTAATTCCAAATGTACCAGCTCAGGTGGTAGTTTTCACGTTTTAGAATAGTTCCTCTTGGGTCTTTATCAATGTTTTTGGATTTTTGTGTATTTGTAGGAGATTCATTAAAGCAGGAACAATTGACATAACTTTCCCCAAACCTGTTTTGGGTCTTGTTTTTTAGGCTTTTCCCTGGTGTGTCTTTGTATTCATGCTCAGAGAATTAGGTAGACCTCATATTTCAAATGGATTTCCAATAGTTTGTCTTTTCCTAGAGAGCCCTCCAGTTTAAACGCCAGGAGCTTGTTGAATTGTGAGTCTGTAGTTCTGTACCTAAGAAAATCTGTCAGAAATGAGTTAAGTCCTAACCCTGTATGCTGGAAGGCACACAGAATGTAAGTTCTCAAAACGTATTTAGTTTGCCATACATGCCATATTATTCTGCAACATGAATTGCACCTTTGTATGCTAATAGCAAATTCTTTTATTATGAGCTATTCATGTGGAAGCATAATCAGTCTTAGCATTCTGAATGCTTACTGGATATTGAGTTATTTCCAGAAGACATATATTAATGCACTCAGGTTTGTACAGCAAATTAAGCACATCCATGAAAAACATAGAAAGGAGTGATTAAGTTTTTATGCATGATTTGTCGTATTTCAATTAACCATACATTATTCTGAAATTTTTCACCAACTAGAATTCATAATTGTAAAAACTTGAACGTCTTTCTGTTTTCTGTCAGTTTAGAAAAATGTGGAATTTCTTTTCCTTGTTTGTATCCAGCCAGGGGACTTTAAAAAAATTATTTTATTGAAGTATAGTTGATTTACAATGTTCTGTTAGTTCCTGGTATACAGCCAAGTGAGTCAGTTGTACGTATATAATAGTTTGCATTTGCTAGTCCCAAACTCCCAATCCATCCATCCCCTACCCCGTTGGCAACCCTAGGTCTGCTCTCTGTCCATGAGTCTGTTTCTGTTTCATAGGTAAGTTCCTTTGTGTCGTATCTTAGATTCCAAATAAGTGCTATCATATGGTATTTGTCTTTCTCTTTCTGATTTATTTCACTTAGTATGATAATCTCTAGGTCCATCCTTGTTACTGCAAGTGGCATTATTTCATTATTTTTTATGACTGAGTGGTATTGCAATACCATATGTTATCACTTACTTGAAATCTAAAACATACAATATTATATAATATTAATATCATGTCATAATAATATCATATATATCACATCTTCTTTATCCATTCATCTGTTAATGGACATTTAAGTTGTCTCCATCCATTTCTTGGCTGTTGTAAATAGTGCTGCTATGAACATAGGGGTGGATGTATCTTTTCAAATTACAGTTTTGTCCAGATATATACCCAGAAGTAAAATTGCTGGGTCATATTAACCAGGTGGACTTTTAATAGCTGAGTGATTTAAGCTGTTTCAAATCAGTGATTAGTTCATTAATTTCCCTCACAATTTTAAACTCTCTGTTCATTTTTTGATCACCTCCTAAGTTTTTTTTTTTAATTTTTTATGCATCTATCTCAGTGAGTAATAGTATCATGTTTCTCATTAACATTCAGCATGACTTTGAATCCAGGTCTCGGGAAGTAAGAACCAGCTCCCTGAACATTCCTTAATTTTCTTATTAAAGTATTTCATGAAGGGCATACATCTTCTGGACTTAGCCCTACCATTATTACCGCATTACCCTTCCCATGACTTTATTTTCTTGTAAAAAATAAATGAATTAAAACTTTTGCCATTGAAAATAAACAACACGATATAACCAGAAACAGAAACACTTAATAGGAAAAATACCTGCTGTTTTATATATTGATGCAGCAGCAATCTATAGATCGCGGACTTGTCTTTGGAGCATAAGACTGGAGCTTGGAATCCTAACTTGCTGTCATATTCTAGATTTGTAAATAGTATTGTATGATCATTTAAGCCCAAAGTCCCCGGTGAAGTAGAGGACGGGATTCAGAAGCTCTAATTAGTGAAACTAGAGCATCACTTACAGATTGGGAAATGGAGATATACCTGAATGTTTGCGACTCATGCTTTTACCCCCAAATGATAATCTTGGCACACCAGATAAGGTGTGTAGGTGCTATCTGACATTAGGATCTTGCAGGAAAGATCTTGAGGTCTATGGACAGATCCTGATTCCATTTGGAAATATTACTGTGTTTCGAAATATTTAATAATTTCATGTTATCCTAGATATACCTCCACTTGTGGAATATTGATAAACATAGCATAGTGAGAACACTATGGAAATAATTCTTAAGCTCATGAAATGAAGAATAACAGAAGAATCTTTGGTAACTCAGGGTCAGATAAATATCTAATAGTCGAAACCATCAAATGAAAATATTTTAAATCCCCCCCCACCTTTCACTCTAAAATAGCATATTGAAACAAAATTAGGAGTCCCCATTGTGGCTCAGCAGGTTAAGAACCAGACTAGTATATGTAAGGATGCAGGTTCGATCCCTAGACTCGCTCAGTAGGTGAAGGATCCTGCATTGCCACAAGCTGTGGCATGGGACACAGATGTGGGTCATATCTGGTTTTGTCATGGCTATGGAGTAGGCCTACAACTGCAGCTCCAATTGGATCCCAAGCCTTGAAACTTCCATATGCTGCGGGTATAGCCCTAAAATGAAAAAAAAGAAAGAAACAAAGAAACAGAGAAACTAAAATATGATTTTTGAGTTAGCCTTATCTCTTAATGACATATAAGTACATAAATAAATGTAATGCCTTTACAGTAATTGTGGCTTACCAATTTTGGGGCCTCACTTTCTCCGCTTATGAGTTCTTTAGACATTTAAAAAAAAATTCTCAGTGTCTCTATAATTTTCTTTTAAAAATAGTAATATCCATTTCTTTGGAAAAAAATATTCTTTGACACAATGGTTTTTGAAATTTTGAGTCTGGTTAATTGATTCCAAGATTTGTAATTAATGTCTTTGGCATCGAGTCAGATATTTATTTCTGACCTCATGCGTTCTCTGTGCTTATATTTTGTAGGTTAATTTTAATTTCAGGATGTTTCACTTTTACTTCCTGCCTTAGTTTATAATTCATAGTTCCTTTTCTACACAAAATCAAGACTGTAAACAAGGTTTTCGTACTTTTGGCCAGTATTTTAAAAGGTGTATCAGCAAATAATCTGAAAATGAAAATGTGGGTATGTGAAGTCTGCTTCCTTGCCTGCACCCCTAAGAAATAACAACTCTGCTGCTAACTGGTCACAACAGAGTCTCACGTGGTGGATGCACAGGGCTACTGTGGTCCTATGGGTGAGGTGATACCTTAAGAAGCTGCCCTGTGATTGGATGTTGTTGCCTGGCTGATAACCTCTTCTTTATTTGGTTGACCTGAAATAAGCTGCCAAGTGTTTCTTTAGTGGAGATGAGTTTATTCAGGATCATCAGAGAATTGTGATTTGAGGTCTGCAACCATGGCAAGCCCCGTGGAAGTCACCCCCTCCCCCACGTCGAGGGAAGGAGAGCTCTTACAGAGGGAAAGCAAGTTGGGAGGGCTGAAGTAAACCAAGAGTCCATGGCTTTTCACTGGCTGAGTCTTTGCTGGGAAGCAAGACTTCCTTTTGAGCCCTATTATCATCCCAGGACAGAAGAGCTCCCCTTTCTGATCTCCCAATTCTGTTAAATTGAGATTTTTGTTTATTAATTTTATAGTGTTTACTGTGTTAAAATGCTATGTCAGGAGTTCCTGTTAAGAACCTGATATAGTCTCTGTGAGGAGGTGGGTTTGATCCCTGGGCTTGCTCAATGGGTTAAGGATCTGGAGTTGCCACAAACTGGGGCATTATGTTGCAGATGCGGCTCAGATCTGGTGTTACCAGGGCTGTGGCATATGCCTGCAGCTGTAGCTCTGATTTAACCTCTGTCCTGGGAACTTCCATATGCCGCAGGTATGGCCCCCCCTTCCAAAAAAAAATGTCAGAGAGAAAGACATTTTCCTCTACCTTCCTAGAATCTTTTGGCTAGTCTAATAATTTAAGTGGCATGAGACAGATTAACAGGAGAAAATCAAACAAAAGTTTAATAACATATATACATGGGGGAGACCTAGGAAAACAGTAACTCACCAAAATGGCTGAGACCCTCTTGTTAAATACCATCCTCTGCTAAAGACAAAAGAAGATGTCGGAGGGTATTGTTTGGGGACTTCAAAAGGGAGGAAGGCAATTCATACGGAGATGAATAAACAAATATTTGACAAATATCTGCTGGGCCCTGAGGGAAATGGGAAACAGAGTGGACTCTGTTCTTCAGGCACTGCCTGGAGTTTCCCCCAGTACACCCAGCCCAGACCCTTTGCAGATGTCTCTGGTGGACAGCTCTATTCTAGGAACTGACCCCCTGTCTGAATTCTTTAGGCAGTTGAGGGAAGGTCAGAGTTTCTTCCTGAGTCTTTTGGGCCCTGATTATTTTTTACCTCAAAATAATACAGATGCCAAAGAGATATTTTGGCGTGGCAGATTTTGCTCCATTAAAGTCACGGGGATCAGGAAGCAGTATGGGGTGAGGTCCCTACTGTAGCTAAGGCTGGATTGCATGCTCAGCATTTTTCTTAGATTCAGCTCAGTATAGCTTGGTTAAGTGATAGCACAGAAAGCATTCTGTGCTCTCTCATGTTCAAGTTACAGAGTATTTTTTTCCCCTGTGCACTTCATCACTAGAGAGGTCTATTGTGTCCTTTCCATCCATTTGTCTGTCTTGCAAAAGGTCGGAGAAGATGACAAGAAGCCCTGATTGATAAAGCATGTAATACTGAGTTAGATGTTTTCATAGAGAGGAAAGAAGAGACAAACTTTGGAGCAAAGCAGGAAATCAAGATTCAATTTTAAAATTTATCTTTCAAAACGGAATGAAATCTTCAACCTTTTTAAGCACCAGAAGAAGCAATGAGAAACAAATGCGATATGCGCTTGGCACATAAAATGTGTGCTACATTTTTGCTGGTATTAGGAGAAGATGCCATGAGATTTCTAGTATATTTAGGATAAATGAAATCCAAAGGCAACATTAGAGTCACCAAGTTTTCACAAGTCTGATTCCTGGATTGCTGTCCTTCTAGCCAGTGAGAGTTTGGGACTCCACATTGTCTGTGGATCACATGTGCCTTAGATGAGTCTATCATGTAAAGAAAAATTGCTCTCTCTTTTATTGTGGGCAAACTAACCATTCATGCGTGTATAGTGGATGGTAAATAAGCATAAGGCTGCTGAGGTAATTTACGGCTCAAAAGAGCAAATTCAGTTTTTTTCTACATACACATTTTAAAAGCTAAACAAAGTTATTTTCTACAACAAAAGAAAAATGTTTACAATTTGATGGGCATCAGAAGCCTCTGGCCAAGATTATATTTCTTGAAGGTTAATAAAATCCCTGGCCTTTGGTTGCATTCCTGAAGTAAGCAGTTATTCAGCCATCATTTTAATACATCCATTAGCCTTGGCACCATGAAAAGTTAATAGGATACGTACTTCTAAACCAGAGTTTAGAAATCACTCACTCTTGATCAGTGGCAATAATCATCAAAATTAAATCAAATTAAATAGAACAGAAATGAATAGAAAAAGTCTCTTTAATTTGTTCTAGGAAAACTGTCATTTTTTGTAGAAATATCATGAAAAAAGAGATCTGAGATCCATTGTGACAATGGAAAATGAATTTTCTGAAAAATGTAAACAGACTATTACCATCCTATATTTTATATATTTAATTTCATCATTATAAGCAAATGTACATTTTAGAAGAGTTGAAAATCCAGAAAATTCACTAGGAAGATAATAGAAATAAAGTAACCAGCCTAAGTGTTGATTCCTCATAGTATTTTCCTATATAAAATTCCAACATGATTGAGGAAAAAAAAATAATTTGCTTTATATCATGTACATTTACCCATGCCACTTAAGTAGTCTTCTATATGACTTTTCATGGCTTCATGTAATTACATTGGGTTGGTCTTTGAAGATTTTGCCTATCCAGTTTTTTAAATTATTTGGATGTTTAGGTTTTTCCCAGTCTTTCTCTTCTACAAATTATTATACCGTTTTAACAAAATATTGTTTTTTTTTAAATTAACAATGAATTTTATTTCAGTTATAGGTGTACAAAGATCATAAGTCAATTCTATAGATTTTGTGTCCCAAACTCACAGTGCATCCTCCCACCCTCCAGATTGTCTTATTTGAAAAACCAAATTGTGTTCATTGTGTCTCTTTAGTTTCCACATGTAACGGGTAGCATTGGGTGTTGCTGTCTAATTGTCTGACTGGTTTCACTTCGTATGATAATTTCTAGGTTCATCCATGTTGCTATAAATGTTGTTATTCCGTTCTTTTTAATGGCTGAGTAATATTCCATTGTGTGTATGTACCATATCTTCCCTATCTACTCCTCTGTCGATGGGCATTTAGGTTGTTTCCATGACCTGGCTTCTTCCCTCTCTAGCTGCTTTAGATGTAAGGTTAGGTTGTTTATTTGAGCTTTTTCTTGTGTTCTGAGGTAGGCTCGTATTGCTGTATACTTTCCTCTTAGAACTGCTTTTGCCGCATCACAGAGGTTTTGAAGTGTCATGTCTTTGCTGTCATTTGCTTCTAGGTATTTTTTAATTTCCTCTTTGATTTCTTCAGTGATCCATTGGTTGTTTTCTTATTTTCGTATCCATTCGGCTAGTCTATGTCTTCTGGTTGGGGCATTCAGTCCATTAACATTTAAGGTAATTACTGATATATATGTTGTTATTGCCATTGTATTAACTGTTTGGGGTTTTTGTTGCTCTTTTTTTTTTTTTCACCCTGAAGTTTTGATATAGGAGTCTATATACAAATGAGATTGTTT
>PVHT021183520.1:972212-1003168 GCA_004024745.2 Catagonus wagneri
TTCTGTCTTTTCATTTTTATAGGTTTTTGGTGTGGTGACCTTTCTGCCAACAATAGAGTGGTAGCCTCTCTTAGTTCTGGTGCTTGTCTCCCCTGTGGCTAAAGTTGGTATGGAGGGGGCTTGCTGTAGGCTTACTGATGGGAGGGAGTGATGCCTGCCCACTGGTAGGTGGGGTTGATTCCTATCCCTCTGAAGGGTGGGGTTTTGTCTCTGGATGAGATTAGAGGCTGGCTGTGTGCCTGAGGGGTCTTTAGGCAACCTGTTTACTGATGGGTGGGGCTGAGATCCCACCTGGATTATTGTTTGGCCTGGGGCTTCTCAGTGCTGATGGGAGGGACCAGATTTTCCCAGAAATGGCCACCTCCAGAGAAATGCAGGCTGCTGAATGTCCCTGAGAGCTTCTCCTCCAATGCCCTTCCCCCACAACAGGCCACAGTCACTCCTGTTTTCCCAGGAGATCCTCTAAGAATTGCAGTCAGTTTCCACTCGGATTCCTATGGAGACTTTGCTTTGCCCTGGGACCCAGTGCATGTGAAAGTCTGTGTGTGCCTTTCAAGAGGGGGGTCTCTGTTTCCCCCAGTCCTGTGGAGCTCCTGCACACAAGCCCCACTGGCCTTCAATGCCAGATGCTCCAGGGGCTCTTTCTCCCTGTGCCCGATCCCCAGGTGTGGGGTTTTGACGTGGGGCTCAGAACTCTCAGTCCTGTAGCTGAGTCTCTGTGATGCAGTTACTTTCCAGTCTGTGGGGCTTCCCAACCGGGAGGTATAGGGTTGCTTCTGTTGCGTAATCGCCCCTCCTACCTCTTGATGTGGTCTCCTCTTTGTCTTCTGGAGTAGAATATCTTTTTTGGAAGTTTATAGTCCATTTGGTTGAAGGCTGCTCGGCATTTGGTTGTAGTTTTGCTGTTTTTTTGGGAGAGAAGTTGAGCTCCAGTCCTATTCCGCCATCTTAATCCAATCTTTAACAACATATTGTTTTGTGTTATGGTTGGTTGACTTTATGGCACAATAGTACACCTTATTATTCTTTCTTTTTATCCCTTAAAAGTTATTTCTCTTTGAGGACAAAATACCAGGGTTTAAAAAATAACTTTTAAATAAAGGATTATCTTTATCTTTCCTTTCTTAGTATAAACCTGGATTCCCATGTATTTGTGTGGTTTAAAATATGAAATCAAATTGTAGCTCTTAGGCTGGAAAGAAGTATTTTTTTTTTTTCTTTTGTCTTTTTGGGGCCATACTCAAGGCATGTGGAAGTTCTCAGGCTAGGAGTCGAATCAGAGCTACAGCTGCTGGCCTGCGCCACAGCCACAGCACCACTGGATCCAGGCCGCTTCTGTGACCTACACCACAGCTCATGGCAACTCTGGATCCCCAACCCACTGAGTAAGGCCAGGGCTCCAACCCGTGTCGTTATGGATACCGGCTGAGTTTGTTAACCACTGAGCCATGATGGGAACTCCTAGAAAGAACTACTTTTATGTTTCCTTAGTGAAAACGAAATAAACATTTTCTTCAATCACCTTTATCAATATTTTTAGGCAGAGTGTTATTTTATAGAAATAAGGGAATGATTATTTGCTTTTTATAATAAAAGACACTCATCTTTCATCTTAATCACTTCTCTCTGTGTATGTTGCAGCCTTTCTGTGAGTATCTGATTACTTCTATGGTCTTTTTTTAGTGTGCCAGCAATTACTTTCATTTTTATATGTTTATGTTCTATTTCCTTAGACCACCTCTGTGTCTGTTCAGTGTTTCATTTCCTTATAAGTCACAGTCAAACATTATGTTCATATGTTATCATATGGTATTTGTCTTTTTCTTTCTGACTGCTTCACTCCTGGAGAAAGCTTCTTGAGGGAAGTAAATCTTACATAGGGTCTTGAGAATTTGGTTTGTTTGAGAAGCAACAGTTGGGTTCAAGAAGAAATATAGGTTGTGTTCCAGACTCTTCTCATCTTCCATCTTCACTATTTGGTGCCATATCTGCAGCTTCGATTTATGCACATCATGTTATCTGTCCTTGTCTGCTGTTGTTTAGTCCAAGAAATGTAGTGTTCTTCAAAATAAACTCCCCCCCCCAAAAAAAAACACACAAAAACCCTCACAGGCTAGAAAAGAATGGATAGGAAATTGCTAAGGGGCGTGGCCCCACAATAAATCATCATAAAAATAAGAACACCATATTGGATAAACATAATTTTTTTTAAAGTTCTCTAGGCTCTCTAGCCTATAGTTGTGACTTACCATGATCTATTTACTTTTTTAAAGTTTTACTGAAGGATAGTTGATTTACAGTGTTGTGATTACTTCTGCTATACAGCTAAGTGAATCATTTATATATGTATACACACATCCATTCTTTTTCAGACTTTTTTTTCCCAGGTAGATTATCACAGAATATTGAGTAAAGTTCCCTGTACCATATAGCAGGTCCTGGTTGACCATCCATTCCATGTATGTCTCCTATTTACTTTTAATAGGACAGATGAAATACATATATATGGGAAACAGCCAATGAGAGAAGACTTGAAGGTGGTTAGTACCACCAGCATACATGTAAAGTACACCAGACTGTTTCACTTGACATCTTTTATTATTGGCAATCTCAGCTGAAAGTCATGAAAAATCTCCAGTCTCTAAAAGTGCTTGTTTCTGAGAACTGTTTTCTGTATTTTATTGCCACATGGATTTAATTCCATCTAGAATTACCACAGGATATTTTTATCAGATACTCTCTGCTTGAATAATTTGAGCTGTTAACAGAATGTATTGATGTTGGTTTTCTTACTTTCAAGTATCTTGTATAGGACAAAAAGGTGGGAATTTTTTTTTTTTTTTTTTTTTTTGCTTTTTAGGGCTGCACCCTCAGCAATGTTAAGTTCCCAGGCTGGGGGTTGAATTGGAGCTACAGCTTCTGGCCTACACCACAGTTCACAGCAATGCGGGATCCTTAACCCACTGAGCAAGGCCAGGGACTAATCCCACATCCTCATGGATACTAGTCAAGTTCATTACCACTGAAGCACAACAGAAACAACAAAAGGCAGGATATTATTAGTGAATTGGAGTTGCCTTCGTGACTAGGAACCATGAGGTTGCGGGTTTGATTCCTGGCCTTGCTCAGTGGGTTAAGGATCCGGCGTTGCCATGAGCTGTGGTGTAGGTTGCAGACGCAGCTCGGAACCCGCGTTGCTGTGGCTGTGGCGAAGACCGGCAGCTGTAGCTCCAATTCGACCTCTAGCCTGGGAACCTCCATATGCCGCGGGTGCGCCTCTACATAAAAAAAAAAAAAAAAAAAAGGCAAAAAGGATATTATTAGTGAATCGTTTTTAGTTGTATATCTTTTGGATTAGCTGAAATAGTGAGAACCTATTCTGTTATGTAAGATGTAGAGATACAATAAATTCCATGAAAGTAAGTATCCAAACTGAATTGATTTCTTCACAATTTACTTTTAAATTGGAAGAAAAATGGGAGAAATAGTTACCTAATGCTTGAATACAAGCCGTTGTAATAAAGGAGAGAACTGAGGGTGTATAATTGGTATTGATCCGAACTGTTAGAAACCAATACCACCTAATTTTATGGCTGTGGCCGATGCATATTTTTTCTTGAAATATTAGAAGACTTAGGATTCTTATCAAGGGGTGGATAAAGCATGTAGGTAAAATTGAAATAAGGCATTTAGTCTTCAGTTGAGAAAAGCATATTCTGTATATGATGTTTGGGACTTGGAAGTCATATCATTGGTTTTTAATTTAAAAAACAAATATGTAGCTGTATCTGATTGCTGGAACGTATGAATAGAATGCAACTTTAGGTACAGTTTCGTTTTCAGGTTTTTTTTGGCTGCACCCACAGCATGTGGAAGTACCAGGACCAGCGATTGAATCCAAGGCACAGCTGCAACCAATGCCGCGGCTGTGGCGGTGCTGGATCCTTAACCCACTCCTCTGCAATGGCCCAGGCCACAGCATTCTGATCCTTAACCCCCATGCCACAGCGGGAACTCCTCAAATTACGATCTAAGCATTAAGTATCCCTTATTTATAAAATTTTTCAATTAAATTGTGAAAGATAGGAATTTGCGTCATGGCTCAGCAGTAACAAACCTGACTGGGATCCATGAGGATGTGGGCTCGGTCCCTGGCCTCTCTCAGTGGGTTAAGGATCTGGTGTTGCTGTGAGCTGTGGTATAGACTGCAGACGCAGCTCAGATCCCATGTTGTTGTGGCTGTGGTACAGGCCAGCAGCTGCAGGTTCAATTTGACCCCTTGCCTGGGAACTTGCATATGCCATACCTGTGGCCCCTAAAAAGACAAAAAAAATATTTGAAAAACTAGGTAATTCTGGACATTTATTCATAAAGAAACTGGAAACTTGGATATATTGTTGATTTCATCATTTTGTCTTTAGAGCAGTGTTTAGCAAGTAGTAGTTACTCAATAAAAATTTAAAGGATGATTGAATGAAAGACTATTTCTGATTCTGCTACCTTTACCAGGATATAAAAATGCAACCTCATTTTTCCATAACTAAATTTAACCTGTATTTTAAGCCCTTATTCTATTTGGGAAGGAAGAGATATAAATAAATAATCCAGATGGCCTAGGTGATCCAAATGGGGATTAGTAAATAGGTAAAAGGAAGTGTGGTAATAACACACACACACAGACACACACATGGGTTAGTATTCTAAAACCTGTCCCATGACATGACAAGTACGCTTGTGGTCTTTGGGAAAATCACTTAAATATTCTGGGCCTTTGTGTCCTAATCTGAAAAAATGCAGAAACTTTGATATTTCTTCTAACTCTCCAGATAAAATTATCAAGCTTAAGTTTTACGGGAAGTTTGGGCATCGATTAGCCCAACCCTCCACCCCGTATAGAACTTCTTTCCGCCTGTCTTTACCGTTTGATTATCCCACAGCCACAAGAGTGCTTTCAGGAATGGAATAAATAGAAGAGATAAGAATAACACTAATTTCTAAAAATTAATGTAAAAGATGTGTTTGACAGAAGAGAAGTGAATTTAGAATCCATCTAAAGGTGTGGAAAAATGACGAAGTGCCACTTTGTAACCACATGTTTTGGTGTGTATAACACCTCATCAGGAAAGGCAGTTAAGATTTGTTGTAGCTCATTGAAGAATACATAAAAAATTTTAAAGACAACAGCAAAAGCTTGACCCAGTATTTGGCTCATAGTACAGTCATCGTAAGTGATGGCTTGTTTTTATTTTGGCTGTGCGGGTAATGGTTGTGATATTTCTTGAGGATCTGGGAAAGAAATAGTCTATGAAAAGCAAATTATATAGGGAAGGCAGTGAGTTATTTTCAGAATGTACTACATTGCGCCCAGAGCTCTCCCCTGGATCTGGATCGTCTGATTATGAGACAGCAGTTCCCAACTGATCAACACCCACATTTAATGCTCCAATTTCAAGCACTGCTGCACTTTAAAGTAGAAAGCCTCTGTCCCGGTAGTTTTTCCCCCGCTAAGGCCCCAGTGATAGGATGTAGCCCTGGCTGATCCCCAAACTGTCTGTTCCCGAGTCCGCCTGGCCCCACTGCAGCCCCCTCCCTTTCTGATGGGGCCCACTAAGGGCGTCACCCACCTTCACCTCCTGGGCTCTCTGCATCTTTCTTTTAAATTGGAGTAGAGTTGACTTACTATATTGTGTTAGTTTCAGGTGTACAGCAAAGTGATTCAGTTATACATACATATATATGTATTTTTTCAAGTCCTTCTCCCTTATAAGTTATTATAAAATATTGAGTATAGTTCTCCATACAGCAGGTCCTTGTTGATTATTATTTTATATATAGTAGTGTGTAAGTGTTAATCAGACTTCTAATTTATCACTTCCCTTCCCTTTCCCCTTTGGTAACCACACGTTTGTTTTCTATGTCTGTGGGTCTGTTCATTTATAAATTCATTTGTATCTTTTTTTTTATATTCCACATATAAGTGATATCATATGATATTTTTCTTTGTCTGGCTTACTTCCTGAGTATGATAATCTGTAGGTCCATCCATGTTTGCTGCAAATGGCATTATTTCATTCTTTTTTTTATGGCTGAGCAATATGCAGTTGTATATATGTAACCACATCTTCTTTATCCATTCATCTGTTGGTGGATACTTAGGTTGCTTTCATGTCTTGGCTATTGTAAATAGTGCTGCTATGAACGTTGGTGTGCATGTATCTTTTAAAATTACAGTTTCATGGAGTTCCCTTCATGGCTCAGTGGTTAACAAATCCGACTAAGAACCATGAGGTTGCGGGTTCGATCCCTGGCCTTGCCCAGTGGGTTAAGGATCCGGCGTTGCTGTGAGCTGTGGTGTAGGTTGCAGACGCGGCTTGGATCCCGCGTTGCTGTGGCTGTGTTGCAGGCCGGCGGCTACCTCTCCTGTGAGACCCCTAGCCTGGGAACCTCCATATGCTGTGGGTGTGGCTATACATTAAAAAAAAAGGCAAAAAAGATAAAATTACAGTTTCAAAGCAGAATTGTGGCCTAACCTGTCTTGGGGATTGTGTTGGATGGCATTTGCCCAATTTTCCCAACTTCGTATTTTTCTTCGAACTTTGACTCCTCTTTAAAATACCCACTTGCTCTATCATCTGCTATCAGTGCAAAAGCCTCTCAAAGACAACATCTGAATCACAATGTACAGCTCATTAAAATTTACAGATACCCCCCCAACCCTTTTTCTTTCTATAGAGAGCTGCTCTGCCACCACTGCCTTCATGGCTCTCCCTTTCCTGTTCAGGTTCTTAGTGATTTTTACTCAGGTGTGTGTGTGTGTGTGTATGTGTTTGTGTGTGTGTGTGTGTGTGTGTGTGTGTGTGTGTGTGAGAGAGAGAGAGAGAGATGGAGAGAGAGGGAGAGAGAGAGAGATAACTTATACCTGTGTGGCATACTTTACAGAAAATGAAGACTCAAAGTGCGTACTTACAAACTAGACAATTTAGGAAGTGATTATCAGCATTATAAAAGAGAGTGTTTTGCTTTCCTGCACTTTTGTTGTAATTTATTTTTAATAATGTGTTTCACTGGAGTATTTAAAATATAGTCTAACTTTCTTTAAGTGATTGGCTTTACCCCCAGAAAATAGCATATTGAATGTGTAGAGTGACTTTTTTTTAATCAGATGGGCACAGAGGCTGTAACCACTGAGAGAGGAATTTAAAGGTGTGCCTTAATAACAAAGCCCCCCCGTCTGGGTGAGCTGGGGTCCCTCCTGGCTCCTCGTGTCTCACTCCCCCCCTTCTCCCCACCAAGTCCCCAAGCCCTTTCCGGACAGATCCGAGGTGACTCACACATTCACAGGGCGGTCGTTGGAGATGTCCCGCTTCGGGACCTCTGCTCCGGATCCCTTTCTCCCCGCCCCTCACGGCACCTGAGCCCCTTTCCTGTCCCCGGGTCCCTGGCCAGGCTCCCTTGTGCTGTACATCCTCGTGGGTTTGGTTCCTGTGTCAGCGCTGCCCAGGCCCGTTCTCGTTTGCTTCATCAGCGTCTTCTGCTTTTCCTTCCATGTCCTGCAGCCTCTCCCGCCTGCCTCGCCGCAGGTCTGCAAAAGCTCCCCTTTGAGGCCTGTGGACGGAAGGTCGTAGGGGGTGGAGTATTTAACCTGCTCCCGTTCAAGGCGTGCTCCAGGGCAGCTTCCCTCGGCCTCCAGCACCACCCGTTTCAGAACACAGGAATGTTCTCCACGGGCCCCTCCCAGGCCCATTGTGCAGCTTTTGCATCCAGGTTAAGCTTTTTCTACACCAGCTATTAGAGCGTGGAGTTTCCTCCAGGTTTCATTTAAGGAGCCAGAATTTTTTTTTATTTTCTTATTGAGATATAGTTGATTTACGATGATGTTTTAGTTTCAGGTGTACAACAAAGTAGTTCGACTATCCATATTCATATGTTCATTCTTTTTCAGATTATTTTTCCATAGAGGTTATTACAGAATATTGAGTAGTGTTCCCTGTGCTATACAGTAGGTCCTGGTTGTTTGTCTGTTTTATATATAGTAGTGTATATGTTAATTCCAAACTTCTAATTTATCCCATCCCCCCCGCCACCCTTGAGGAACTGGAAATGTTTTATAACAAATTGGGAAAGAGGGATGAGCAGCAAAAGTAGAAGAGAAAACAATGTTAAAATACTGCTATTTTGAAATTTTTCTTTTTCTTTTTCTTTTTTTGGATCTACCCCTCTTTCCACTTGGCAGCAACTTTCACCACGAGAGTTCTTGGTTTGGGTGTTTAGGGCGTTTTTTTAAACCAGGTAGCAAATGAAGGAAACAGGATGTCTCAGGGATTTAGAGACTTACCTTCCCTTAGGATGGCTTTCCATTCATGAATATTTACACTGTGGATCCAGCTAATTCCTTTATACTGAAGAGAGAGGTTATTTGAATGTTATTTTTAGTTTGAGGCCGCTCAACAAAGGACACTCCCTACTGTAGAAGCTTCTGCTCTGCCAGAGACTCAGGCGTGGGGAAGACCGTCTCATGGACGTGCTTGCATTTTTACCTTATTTCTCACATTGAACAGAGTTCACATAAGTTAAAAAAATATAAAAGGCTAAAAAGAAACGGACTGTGAAGATAAAATGAAGACTTGTCCTTGAGTGTATTATACTAGAATTCTAAGCTACTGGGAGGCAGGAGGACCTTGTCTCCGGAGGCTTTCGAGGTCTTCTAGTACCAGGAACATGGTTAGGCATCAGGGAGGCCCCTGATAAGGAATATCATCAAAGATGTGTTGCTGATTCTAAAGAGTTCCAGGAGAGTTTCATGTTAGGACATTCTTGATATATTTCGTCTAAAGATGTTTTCAGTAATGTGAACAGTCCACATAAATGTGAAGTGTTATCAATGCTGTCATCAGGGAATCATTGCAAAATTCTGGAAAGAAGCAAAGTGACTTTTTGATCAGGGCAAAGCTTTGCACATGTAATTACACTTATCACTTGTTCTGAATGGCTGGTCTAGTGCACAGCTGGGGCCTTTGGCTCCTCAGAGCTTCCAGGAAGCAGTAGGATCTGGAAGTAACTGGAAAAGTTAAAAAAAAAGTGTATGTTTTGTATCATCCCATCCAACACTTTTCTGTTAATTTTTTGGGGGGGCTGCTTTGTGGCATGTGGAGTTTCCAGGCCAGGGATCAGGTCTGGCCACAGTTTCGACCCAAGCCATAGCTGCAGCAACGCTGGATCCTTAACCCACTGTGCCAAGCTGGGGATTGAACCTGCCTCCCAAATCTCCCAAGATGCCGCCGATCCACTTGTGCCACAGTGGGAACTTCTATCAACTTTTTGTATAATGTTTTTCTCTTCTGCCCCCTGCCCAAAATACAGTCCATGGGAGCATTTCTTTCTGAAGATTTCCCCACTTCTGTATAAGCCTTCCTTTCTGTGAATAAAGGGGCCTTTGACTAGACCACATCAGCATAGCTGTTAAATGTACAGCTTTTGGCAGCCCACTGACAATGTGTTCAAGCCCAAGGTCTGCCACATCCAAGCCCTGGATCTCTGCGCCTGTTACTTAATCTTTGTAAGTCTCTATTTCCTTTCTTGTTAAATTGTGTGTGTGGTGGGGTGGGGTGGTAATAACAGCGCAGACATCAGTGGGTTCTAGGAGAGTTAAGTGAGATGAGCAAAAAAAGCTGTCTTTTTTTGGTATTTATAAATGTCCACAAGTGTCAGTGTCTTATTAGCAAAAGAAACCTTGAACTGTCCCATTCACACAAGTCAGCTTCACATATGTATCAAAATTATTTGAGCCAAATTTCCAGTTATTTCGGATGAAAGGATCTTAGAACATAGTTACATGGTTCTAAACCTTCATTTTCTACTTAAATTCATTAAGGTAGGTCTGGTTTACATGCAAATGAGTAGGGCCAGTGTGTACAGGTACCATGGGATGCAGTATGGAAAGTTAATTATTTCAAAGAAAAAGGGGATTTTGGGGGGAACCTTTTCTAGCTTGACCACATAATCACCAGATAATTGTCTGGCTATTTATTTGGACTGCTTATCCTAGAGGTTCCAAGTAGTATTGGCTATGGCAGTATTAAGAGAAAATTCTTAAAATCCTCCTCAGTGGATTTCAAAAGATATCTTTGCCCTAAAACATGAAGGCTTTGTTATTAAAAAAAATTGTGCTTGAAATTTGATTTTTTCCTACAAAGTGGCATTTCCACTTCTGTTTTATATGATTCAGATTAATAAATGCAGATAAAAATATTTGAAGACCGTATTTCTCTGGATTAACATCTACTTTCTGTTGCTCACATGAAATCATCTTGCTCTGATTTTTTTTACACTCCATGTTTGTAAGTGAAGAGTTCGCATAAAAAATCGGAGCCTAAATTGATTTGAATTGAAGTAATCTGGTTCCCTTCTTTTGGCAAGACTCAGATTTAATGCCTGAACAAAAGATGCTGCTGCTTTCACAATTTATGAAATGCTAACAAAACCTCGTAACGTAAATAAAACACTGAAAAGTGTTCCAATGTAAATGAGTCATGAAGTTATACTTGAACCTTCTTAAGGTTATACCAGACGTGAGTTAAATAATTTAAAGCAGAGCTTATCATCTCTGTGCTTTGTGGTTTTTGTTTGGTTTGCTGTAGGAAAAAGTAGATATGTCTATGCAACTTACGATTTTTGACTGTTCATTTACGTCTTCATAAATTGTTATAACTCTGTGGATATGTGCCAAGAACTTCTACACAAGGAAAAAGAAGCTTTGGGTTCACTAGTAGGAGAGCTATTACTTTTACTTGTCAAAATGTAACTACTAAATTATTTTTATAACTATATGATTTCAGAAGCAGCTGCTGTATATTTTGAAGAGTGAAATAGTATAAATGTCTCTGATTAACATGGAAGCGCTAGACTAAAGTCTGTACATGTAGGTCGGTGATTTGGGGGAATGACTTGGTCGCCTCTTCATAATTTAGTGATTGTGTCATTATTTAACTGCGCTTTGGTGGAAAATCTGCAGCCCTGAAACCAGACGTCCTCCAGGGCACACTCGCTGCCTGCGTAGGATCAGCCCCGTCCCCACAGACCCGGTGACCATTGTTCAAAGCCAGAAACTAGAGTTTCTTTAAGCAGCTCTAGTTGAGAGTTTAGATCTGCTCATTTTCTTAAGTTCTTCTTGTTCTTCCTTCTTCTGGGACTCAGTTATTTAGAATTGAATTATCTGACTTAAATATACAAAAACAATAACAGTATTCTTTGTCCTGCTTCAGTTTCCCTAAAGCAGTCAGTCTTTAGGAGTCAAAGATGAAATAATTTTTATTTTTTGTCTTTTTGCCTTTATCAAGAGCCGCACCCACAGCATATGGAGGTTCCCAGGCTAGGGGTCTAACAGGAGCTGTAGCCGCCGGCCTTCGCCACAGCCACAGCAACGCGGGATCCGAGCCGCGTCTGCAAACTTCACCACAGCTCACGGCAACGCCGGATCCTTAACCCACTGAGCAAGGCCAGGGATCGAACCCGCAACCTCATGGTTCTTAGTCGGATTCGTTAACCACAGAGCCACGAAGAGTACTCCATAAAGATGAAATAATTTTTGATGCCAAATTAGTATGAGCACCAAAATGTCTACTGGCCCCTTTGGCTTGGAAGTAGTGTTTGTATCAAATATAACAACTCTGCAGCCATCATTTGGGGGAATTATGTGAGAGCTTTCCTGTTTATAATGTTAAGTAGATCTTGGCACTTATTAACCCAAATTGTCGAATTTCTCCACTCACCTGAGGCCCGTACTTTGGCAAATCAGTTTCTGTCATTCACTGCTGTTACCCCCAATCTAGGGATGACTTTTTACAATTTATTATTCATTTATTTATTATTTAGTGTACAATTTTTAAAGGTTTTACTCCATTTATAGTTGTACAAAATATTGGTTTTGTTCCCCGTGTTATACAAGACATCCTTGTAGCCTGTCTTATTCTCACTAGTTTATACCTTCCAGTCTCCCCGCACTGGTAACCACTCGTTTGTTCTCTGTATCTGGGTCTGATTCTTTCTTTGTTAAATTCACTAGTTTGTTGTGTCTTTCAGATTCCATATATAAATGATATCATACAGTATTTGTCTTTCTCTATCTGACTTATTTCACTTATCGTAATGCCCCCAGTCTATCCATGCAGCTGAAAATGGCAAAATTTCATTTTAAGGCTGCGTAGTACTCTGATGTGTATATATACCACATCTTCTTCATCTGTTCACCTGTTGATGGATGCTTAGGTTGCTTCCTTATCTTAGCAGTTGTAAGTGCTGTCATGAACTTTGAGGTGCATGAATCTTTTCAAATTATTTTTTTTTTCAGATGTATACCCAGGAGGGGATGGTAGTTCTCTTTTTAGTTTTCTGAGAAACTTCCATACTGTTTTATACAGTGGCTCCACCAATTACATTCCCACTGACAGTGTACAAGTGTTTCTTCACATCCTATGTGAAATTTGTTCTTTGTGTCTTTTTTTATGGTAGCCATTCTGACAGGTATGAGGTTATATTTCATTATGGTTTTGATTTGCATTTCCCTGATATTTACCAATGTTAGCATTTTCTCATATCCTCACTGGCCATCTCTATTTCTTCTTTGCAAAAATGTCTGTTTAATTCTTCTGCCCATTTTTTAATTGTGTTGAAAGATTTTTTGATGTGAAGTTGTATGAGCTGTTTACGTATGTTGTATATTAATCCCTTGCCAGTCATGTGTTTTGCAAATATTTTCCCATTCAGTAGGTTGTCTTTTCCTTGTGTCAATGGCTTCTTTTGCTGTGCAAAAGCTTTTAAGTTTAATTAAGCTCCATTTATTTATTTTTTATTTTATTTCCTTTACTTTAGGAGAGATATCAAAGAAATATTCCTTCAGTCTATGTCAAAGTATTCTGCCTATGTTTTCCTCTGGTTTCAAAGTATCCAGTCTTACATTTAGGTCTTTAACTCATTTTGAGTTTATTTAGTATACAGTGTTAGAGAATGTTCTAATTTCATTCTTTTATAAGTAGTTTTCCAGTTTTCCCAGCATCACATACTGAAGATATTGTCTTTTCTCCACTGTATATTCTTACTTCCTTTATCATAGATTGACCGTAAGTGCATCAGTTTATTTCTGGCCTCATAGAGAGGATAGGATCTGTTCCATTAATCTAGGTGTCTGTTTTTATGCCAGTATCATACTGTTTTGATGATCTATAGCTTTGTAGTATAGTCTGAAGTCAGGGAGCCTGAATCCTTCAGGACTGTTTTTTTTCAAGATTGTTTTTGCAATTTGAAATTGAAGTTTACACACCTGGAGAGATTCTTTGTTGGTTTCAGGCTCTGTACATGCTGGGGGAAATACACCTAAACCCAATACATACAGTCAAAGGTAACCAGTTATGGGGCATGGTGGTGGGAGAACCAGAGTCAGTATTTAAATATTTGGGTCTTTGTATATCCAGATGTGCAACCTGAGTTCCTGTTTCTTTTTTTGAAGGGGGGGGGGCAGTCAATGGCTCCAGAGGAATGGAACTCGACATCACTGAAAGGAAGTATCCTTCACGGCATTCTGTCCCAAAGCCAGTCTTACCTACTTCAAACCATTCAAGGACAGGGGCAGTCTGAATCTAAGTTGTTAATCCAGTGGGGCTCAAGACTAGATAGATGGAATGAGGCATTGAAGCTCGGGTAAGCAAATGAGAGAACACTGCAGCTGTGAAGTCATCAAGCCTTTGGCTGTGCACCTAAAAGTATGCAGACCTAAGAATGATGCAGTTCTAACCTTTTCTTTTCTGGATGTATAAAAAAAGTCTGACCTTAAATCCTTAAATTGATTTTGCAACCCAATAATGGGCTATGCAACTGTGGTTTAAGAAACTCTGATTTTATCATGTTTGCATAATAGTCAAATTAAAATGGTATACATCAGGAGTTCTCTTGTGGTGCAGTGGGTTAATGATCCAGTGTTGTATTATAGTGGCGTGGGTTGCTGTTGTGCTGTGGGTCTGATCTCTGGCCCACATTCTGTGGGCATGGTCTAAAGTAATAATGATAATAATATAAATCAGCTCTGATGATGGAGTTCTAGCACTAGATAGTTTTAAACAATTTCTGAGATAAAGTGCTTAGCAAATACTCTGACATACAGTACAGAGTCATTTATTATTGGCTTTTATTTTTATATGTAAGGTAGTTATATGCATAAAGGTTTCCAACACATTACTGAATTATTTGAAAACGAAAATAACAATAGCAACAAGTGACAAGCACAGTAATAGTTTTGGCTAAATTGCATGAGGGAGTTTAGTCCTTGGTCTGTTGACTAGGATGTTCTGCTTTGTTTACCATGAAATGAAGATACGTGTTTCCTTTTCTTTATGTCAACAGATAGACGGAAGGTTTATTAAAGTTTCTTTTAAATGTTTTGCTTTCTTTATCCCTGCTGAGCTGACCTCTTACCTAGTCCTTCTTCTGGACTCTGTGAGCTCAGCTCTCTAGCCCACTTCCTCGTGATGCTGAAATTAATGCTGATGGCAGAGAGGGTATAGAACTTCATCAGAGTAGATGACTTTTTCCCTTTGTTCAAAGTTTTCACCTTGTGGCGATTGTCTTTTTCCTTGTACTCTGACCAGTGGGATAATATTGATAGATATACTAATGTTAAATATTTTCATACTCTGTAATTAAGTATATTTATTTCTGCTAGGTTATTCTTTACAGATACTACTTAATTATTTTTGCTACCATTTTATTGGGAAGTTTTGAAATTATATTCATAAATTAGGTTAGTGTGTAATTTTGGATTCCTAGAGTCATTCACGCATTTATTAATTTATGTGTCATAAGGCAAGTATGAATTGAGTATCTATTCTTATGGAATTTAAGGTCTGGTAGTAGATACATGAAAGTACCCTTGAAGAAATAACATCTAAATTGACCTCTGGGAGATCCTGTTGTGGCTCAGTGGGTTAATAACCCAACTAGTATCCATGAGGATGTGGGTTGATCCCTGACCTCGCTTGATGGGTTAAGATCTGGCATTGCCATGAGTTGTGGTGTAGATCGCAGACATAGCTCAGATCCTGTGATGCTGTGGCTGTGGTGTAGGTCGGCAGCTGTAGCTCTGATTCGACCCCTAGCCTGGGAAGTTCCATATGCTGCAAGTGTGGCCCTAAAAAGCAAAAAAATAAAAAAAAAGGAAGGACCTCTTTGTTCTAGGCTGCTTTAACACAGAGATTTGATTGTCATAAGTGACTCAAATAGAAGATAAAATTTTCTTTCTCTCCATTGTAAACTGAGGAATCTAGGCATAGTGAGGTAGTCGTTCCAACTTCAGTGTGTGGCTTCCAAGTTTAGCTCTGAACCATCACCTTTTCTTAGCTATCAGGATGGACAGACAGTCCAGGACAAGTGTCCTTGTGGAGATGACCCCAAAATTACACATAAGCCTTCTGCTTATATTCCATGGACACATTTAGTTGGAGGGGAGGCTGGGAGATGTATGAATGCTAGTCATGATTCTAAACCCAGCCTGAATTAGAGCTGCCATACTAATTCCCGGAGCCAAAGGAAGAAGGTACAGAGAATGAAAACTTTCTGCTCAGTCCTTGAGAATAAGCCTCATATAAATGTTTCCAGTATAGCTTAGTGTGGTTTTCCTATAATCTAGCTACAAAATACTTTATTGAGGTAGCGATAATTGAGTTTCTACTCTACTTCTTACTCGTTGACTGAACTGAGTAATGGTTCTCTGAGGAATGGTTTCTCTGAGAAACAAACCAAAAAAGCAGTCTACAATTAACCGAAATAGAATTCCTCTGCATTATGGACAGACTGATCAGAAGAATGGGAAAGTGAAGTAAGAATAAGAAAAGTAAGTATTGGGGTCATTAAAAAAAAATCCAGCCACCCAGACAAGCAGTGGAAGATATGCATGTGGAAATGATGTTTGATAGTATCATCTAAGCATCGACTCACCAGCTTTGCGCTGAAGTAACTCTGGGATCTGGTGATGGAGTCTCATGGGTTGGTAGCGAGTGGCAAGGTTCTTGGAAATCTCAGTTTTATTTTTAAGATGAATATAAATTTGTCAAATGTATTTGTGCCTCTTTTAGTTTAAAAAAATATGTCTTTTCCTCTACTATTTCTGTTAAATATTGTTCTAGGAGGATGCCCTATGCTCTTCCTCTCTCACATACCCAGGAACTGTACATTGTGTTCCTGATGATATGGAAATTGAAATTTGAAAAATACTGGTCCGGTCAAGGTCTAGAGTGAGAGAGGACTGAGAGATAATTAAAATTCATGAATGATTTAGAGAGACACCTGAAATGCCACTCCATTAAAGGTGAGAAACGGATGGTTATACCCAGGGGAAATGTTCTGTCAGCATAATCAGCTTATGTTGCTCTTTAGTTAAGCTATAAGGGAAGCCAAATCATAGCCAGACATCACTTTATTGATTTACCAAGAGAAATCACTGTAACCTAGACTAGAAATAGTCCTGTCAGCATGCTCAGCATATTTTCTGCTCACAGATAGGCTTATGGGGGAATCAAGAGGTTGCTTAGTGAGCACAGAATCAAAAGTTTCAGGTAAATAAAATCTAAGGACACCCTGCTGGCACACTGTGATGCACTGACTCACCTCATATCCACGTGTTAAATTTTAGGTTAGCTTTTAAAAGGTCATCTCTTATCCCTCATTTTCAAGTTCTTAGGGGCACATCAGCCCTCCAATATTTATTATTGTAGAAAAGAGAGTTTGAGTTAAGCACAAAAGTAGTTTAGGTATCATTGTGTTAATAAGCAGCAGTAAGAAGCTATACCACATGATTTGGGCCCATTTTTTTTGCACCTTCAGATGTTTCCTTATCACCTTTCACTTTTATTTGCACTGGCCAGAGGGAACAGACTGGTGTCTCTGAGGGCTGAACCTACTTTATTTCATTTGCTTTGTGATACCTTTTTAATCTGGCTTATCCCATGAAAGTCACGTATAGATCTGGATTTCCAGCTGCTATCTTGAAAGAGTATACAGACTTGTCGGGATATCTCGGTGATTCTTTAATGAATATAATTAAGAAGCTGGACAAAATGTATAAGCATCCTTCGATGTACTGTGACCTGGGTAAACAACTATTTCCAAAATGCTAAAAAAATAGAAGAGAAAATGGCAAGCTTAAAAGAGCCCAAACCAGATTTCACCCTTAGGTTATGTGACAAGGTTTCTATCCACTTTCCATTGAAGGATGCGTAGCCCAGAGTACACCAGATACAAAGTCTATATTGTACTTGAGATGGAAAGGGAAACTCCCCTCATAGAGCTAGAGCACAAAAGAACAATAACAAACTGTCCATAAATCCGGTCACAAAAAGTTAAGCCATCTTGTTTTTATTAACCTGGGCCTGAATGGAAGCCAAAAAATGTTTCCCTTGAAATTTGAGTTGGCCTTCAAGCAAGTCTTGCAGTCAGAATTTATGCTGTGTGGTGAAATCCCAAATGAAGAATTTAATGTAAGTCAGTCCCAGGATGATAGTGAACTAAGCAATTGGCAGAAACATATTTTTTGGAGATAAGAAATTCACATATGACATAAATAATTTCAGGGGTATTTTTCAAGATATATTTCAAGAAATAATGTGTTTAAGGCAAAAAATTATCAATATATACCATAAGTGAGAACCAGGAGGATAAAATACAGGAGAATCACATTGGTAAAAGCTACAAATTTTGGAATAATCCGAAATGAATATAAAAAATAATTTTGTGTGATATGTTTTAAGAATTAAGAGAGGCTTTAAATGTTAGCAATGAAAAAGATATTAAGAACAACACAATTTAAAATGACCTAAATGGGACCTTTAGAAATTATATATGTATGTACACACACACACACACACACACACACGTACACACGTACACACACAGGGTGTTTGTATAATGATCCAAATTAAAAATTCCATGAGGTCAGTCGACATATACTCACAAAAGGAAGAATTAATTTTTTTCGGATGAACCATCCCAACTAAGAATAACTAGAATATCAAAAGCTCTAGAAAAGTACTAACTGAGCCAGCTCTTGAAGAGTCATGATTTTGAAAAGGGGAAATCCAGAAGTGTGAATAGCTGCCAATTACAAAGCAATGAATAAGGTAAGGAGATGCTGATAAGAGCTCTTGGTAGCTTAACAGAAATTGAAGCTCAGGGACAAAAGGTCTGGAAGGCACCTGTTCCAGTCACTATTGCTGTGTACAAATAAGCTGACGTAGTGCTATGGAACAAGTACTTCATTATTCTCAGAGGTTCTGTGGTTCATGAATTCAGTGATGTTACAGCAGAAGGAATTGTCTTTGTTTCATGGTGATTTAAGCTTCAGTTGGGAAAGGCTAGGGGAAACAGGATGCCTGGGTACTGGAATCATCTGGAGGAATCTTCACACATATCTATAGGCCTTGATGCTGGAAGTCACCTGGGATCTCAGCTGAGGATGTCATCCCAAACATAAGATGTGACCTGTTCATTTAGTATCTTCAGATTTTCTAGTTTGGGCTTAGAGCCTTGTGGCTGGGTTTTAAGAAGGAGAATCTCAAAGGAAAAGAGGCAAAAGTACAAGGTATTTTTCTGACCTGTTGTCAAATATTACATGCTAGGATTTCTATTATAATATATTGATTAGATTCACAGAGGTATGCTTAGGATCAAGAGAAATGGACAGAGATTGTTAGAACTATCTTTGGAAAATATAATCTGCCAAAACACTCTACATTTTTATTTGGGACTCTGGAATGGGTGAAATGTGGGGAGCAGATCTTACAAAGACTGAAGCCCAGTCTCAGATCAGCCCAATCTCTTACTGGATTAAGATGATCTATCTCTACCCTAATATTCTGCTCCCAACCAAACTAATTGCTTTCTGGGAGAAGCTATCATCATCTATAACTTTTAATATACTTTACAGTATATAAGTATTTAATATATATAATACAAGCTCTGGTATAAATTAAGAATTATAAGATATAAAATATTGTTGGCCGAAACAAAGAAAAATATAACAAAAAAGTAATCCACAAAAGATGCAAATATTAGAAGTATCAAACAAGTATATTAAATTACTGTAAGTTAATGTATTTAGGAAATTAAATGACAAGATGGTGAATTTTAGCAAAGGTGGGGGACCTATAAAAGGAATAAAAAAAAAATCCTGTAATTAAAAGTTAAAGTAACTGAATTCAATAGCATTAGTTAATAGCTTTAGTCACAGAAAGATTAGAAAAACTGAAACAAAGAATTTGTTAATTGAAATGTAAGTCAGGATTAATATCGCAAATGAAGTATACAGAGACTAAAGTTTGAAAAATGTGAGAGCTGATATATAATTAAGAGCTTTCCATGACTGATGAAAGACATCAAAATACAAAATCAGAAGTACCTTGCACTTCAAGGAAACTCCGTGTAATATTTCAGAAGGAAACATGACAAATCAAAGGTAAAGAAGAAATTTTCAGAGCACTCAGAGAAAAAAAAGAAGACATATTACCTTAAAGAGATCAAAAGAAGAGACAGCTGACTTTTAGATAGTAATGATGAAAGCCAGAATTAATGGGATGAACTAATCAGAGTACTGAAAGAAACTGCTATCCTGTAATTTTTATACCAGCGAGATATAAAATAAAGTAGAAATAAATGCATTTTTATAAACAAAAATTGAGAATTTATCTACAGCAGATCCACAATTAAAAAAATAATTGAATTCCCATCGTGGCACAGCAAAATGAATCTGGGTAGGAACCATGAGGTTGAGGGTTTGATCCCTAGCCTCGCTCAGTGGGTTAAGGATCTGGCTTTGCTGTGAGCTGTGGTGTAGGTCACACACATGGCTCTGATCTGGTGTTGCCGTGGCTGTGGCGTAGGCCAGTGGCTACAGCTCCAATTGGACCCCTAGCCTGGGAACCTCATATGCCACCCACAGGTGCAGCCCTAAAAAGTCAAAAAAAAAAAAAGGAAATAATTGGGAGTTCTTCGTGCAAAGGAAATTGATCTTGGATGGAGCGCAGAAATAGAGTCTGGAACAAAGAGCAATTATGTGAGTAAATCTAAGTAACTTTTGGCAGTATAAAACGAAAATAATAATGCCTTTGGAGGTGAAATGTATAAAAAATTAAAATATATGACAGCAGTAGCACACGCATGGACACATAAATATATACACATGCAGGAGAGTAGAATTAGCAGTAATAGAAGTTAACTAGTTTAAGATTGTTACATTGTCCAGACTGTGGTAAAGGCAGCATGTTTTTTTTTTCTTTTTTTCACCTCGTTTTCTTTTACACTATTTATTTTAGTCAGTTATCCCTATGTTAACTTGTTAATTATGCATTATTTCACTACTTTCTTATTGTGTGCCATAGAGATTATCACATACAGTAATACTACATAGAGCCATACTAAGATTTATATTGGTAATGGTATAAGAGTATTGATTTAAACAGCCTAAATACTCCAATTAAAAGACAAATATTATCAGGCTGAAGTAAAAGAAAAAAAACACATCTATATGATAAATGAGTGATATGACTCAATTACAAAGATAAAGACATCCCATTCTATCCCCTGATAAGACTTTTTACAATGAAGAAGTGACATGAAGGTCAAAACATTTAGGCAGTGTTTTCTAGGAGGGTGGGGAAAAATGAGTAGAAGAATAGAAGTGAATCAGGAATTTTTTTTTAAGTTTGGAGAAATTAGGCTATGAGTTTTTAATAATATTTTCTTTGGAGTTTTTCCAACAGACCACAAGTAACAGTTGAATGTTCATAGCCCTGTCACCTAGGTTCTCTGCATTTTGTTGCATTTGCTTTGTTATGTGTGTTCATTTATCTATTCATTGTTCCATCTACATTTTGAAAATTAATTTGAAATTAAGCTGCCCCATTTAGTGAACATAGTATATTTTCACACCAGTGAGGATGATTCAGAAGAGGGAAAAAAATTGGTGATTCCAAGAGAGTGATATAATTCAGGGACAATGTCCTTAAACAGTTAAGATGGTTGGGGTCGAATGAGAAAGCAAAGTTGTTTATTAGCATTAGGTGGAAACATGGGAACCTTTTCAGGAGGGCAGTTGTTAGGACAAAGTCAGAGGACAAATTATACAGGCAAGTGGTGGGTGGAGGTAATGGTGGGTATGTTATGTTTTAATCACTCTATTTTTTCCACAAATATTAAGCAAGAGGCAAGGAAGTTATCCTGAAAATGAAGTAGAAGACAGAATTGGATTGAGGAAAAGATATGAAGTAATTATTGGGATAATGAAGACAGGATTTTAGCACGTCCCTATGGGCCTCCTCAAGGTTTGTGGTTATGAATAGTTTATGATGGGATCAATTTGGAGCGATTAGGAAAAAGTGAGGGCAGTGGTTTTTCCGGATATTATCATATTAGTCACACAAAGTTTTCACGGACCAGTGTGAATAACCTAAATTGTGATAAATTTTAGAGACCATTATTCAAAGACGTGGACGGGAGCCTCTCTCAGACAACCTCACGGCGACCACAGAAAAACTTATTTTTTTTTTCGTGCTGTCAAATCACCTAACCTAACTTAGAAATGTTACACTTAAAACTTCAGTTTAAAGATTCAGTTTTAAGGAAGACATTAAGTGGCTGTGAGCCCAGAAAACGATTCATAAACATTTCTTTGCTCAGTAAAGTTCAGAAAGAAAAAAATGTTAAACTCTACAGCAAAGAAAAAAGTATAATATGAAAAAATATTCAACCATTTAATCTTCTCTCACGGGTTGTTTGGACAGCAGTATCCTTGCAACAAATTTCCAGCTCTGTGTTTTAGAAGAATTAATTTTAACTGAGGTAGGTAATGCACTTTTTTGTCAACCCTTAGAATAGCTCTCTATTCTATAAAACCTAGTATTTAAGCCTCCTTTCTGTTCTCTTCTATTGAGGAATCATTTCACGTGTAAATAGAGGTTGTCAGAGAGGAAACAAATTATAGACCTCAAAGCATATCTACAGATTCTATGAGTGCTAGATATTAGTAAGAACTTTTTCTTGGGAAGACTCTGTTTTTCTGCTGTGTCAGTTTAAATCATCGTTCAAATTCTATCATGTCCCCACATAAGAACTGAAAGGGATTTTAATAGAAAGTACTGTTGACAACACATGGCTTTCTTGAAACTCATTCTGCCTTTAAGGAAGAGTGAATTAACAATGGCAGGGAGTCAAGAGAAGAATACATTCTCATTTACTTTGCTGTGAATTCTATAGTGATTCACAGCAAACTCAAGAAATAAAACACAAGGCATCTGTTGTTGTTAAAGGAAAATTACCCATTTTATATCCGCCTAAAGCAGCATCATTTTGTAAGCTCTCTAGGGCCTATTAAACCATGCCTTAAAAAAAAAAAGCTTTTCCTACATTTTCTTTCTTTCTTTCTTTCCTTTTTTTTTTAAGGGAAATACTGCCTTTAGAAAAGTACTGTGTACATTTAGAATTTTAACAGCTGCTAAGCTCAATTCTGTTTTGTCTTGAATGAAGGTCATGGATTCTTTCACAGTTATTTACAGGTAGTAGAGGCTAGGGCTAAGTTGTCCTCTTGACCATACTTTAGTATACTGATTCAAGTAATTTAAAATAATCCTAGATTCAAACTTAAATCCAGGAAATTGCCTTTAAAGGAAGACTTTTCTTATATAACTTTAATTTGGCAAATCAATATGGTCTGAACTACAAAAAATAGGTTTCAGCACAGCTCAGATTTCTCAGAGGTGAGACAAGCACTCAAGAGAAGTTAATTGCTATCTTTTCGAAGCTGTTTTACATATAAGATGATAGATCTAAAATTATAGAGTTGGAGGGTGAGAGATGGCTAGATCTAAACGCTCCTTTTACAAATAAGGAAATTTGGGGTCAGAGCGAACTGGTTTGCCCAAGGTCACATAGACAGTGAAGTTTTAGTCTTTTTTAGAGTAGAGGGATATAGCAATATGAATCTTAACAAATTAAATAGAATTTAGCGAGTTTCATCTGAAACCTAATTTTGAAAATCTAGATTCACCAAGATGTTAGTTTAAATGGGGTGTGAAAATAGTTTTCCCACAATTATGCAATACCCCTCCTGAGAAAGTTAGTAGGACTAGATAGAGTATGAAGTCAATTACTGCTACTGTAAACTTCCATGCATTAAAAACAGGATCAGTCATGCATCTGCATTTCTTATGTATCTTACTCCCACGTTTTCTCTGTAAACAGCCTGCAGTTCTGACACTCTGTCAACACAACCAGTCAAGGTTTTTAGTATCTTGCAGTGTCCTGGCTATCAAGCATATGTAACTAGAAATTACCTCTTTGAGTTGCCTTATCAAAAGTGTGGCAGAGAAAATGCTAGGATAATTTTCTGGTGTGTAGCTTGTGTGATCTCATTGCATGCCTCCTTGCCCGGCTTTATGGATGTATCTTATTTGGCATAAAGACAGGAGTGCTAACCTAGACCTCATCCTCAAGCACATCTCTTCCATGAAGAGATCAAGGAAGTCACCTAACACCTTGTCAAAAATGAATCTTTCCTTTGTGAAGAGGCCCCTTCAATCTTCCAGAGCACACTGTTAAAAACAACTTAGTACTCTGCATTGTTATGTTAATTTACAAGTCATACAGTACTTTCAGGTGGTAATTCAGTTGAAACTCACCAAACAGATTTTCTTTAGTGATGCATCAAGAGGATGGTGTTTAGGGAGTTTCTGTTATGGCTCAGCGGGTTAAGAACCCAATGTAGTATGTATGAGGATGTGGGTTCAATCTCTGAGCTTGCTCAGTGGGTTAAGGATCTGGTGTTGCTGCAAGCTGCAATGTAGGTCACAAATGTGCCTTGGATCTGGTGCTGGCATGGCAGTGTGTAGGCTGCAGTTGCAGTTTTGATTCAACCCCTAGCCCAGGTACTTCCATATGCTGCAGTGAGGCTATAAAAAGAGAAAAAAAAGGTGGATGGTGGTAAAGAAGGGAGTATAATCTAGAGAATTTTAAAACAATAAGAGTTCCAATAAGGAATTCCCAGGTGGCCTAGTGGTTAGGGATCCACTGCTGTGACGCGGTTTTGATCCCCTGTCTGAGAACTTTCTTATACTGTGGGTGAGGGCAAAAAAAATTAAAAAAATGAAAATGATAAAGCCATACAAAATTGATTGACTTTAATTATTACCATGTTATAGCAATTCTATATAAACAATCTTAAGTGATAAAATATTATTCGCAAAGAAACATTTTTTCATGGAAGTTCTAAAAAGAGTCTGTGATCACTGTTGAGTTATAATTATGCATATGTTAATTTCAAATTAGTGTATCTTATATTTTAGGCATAGCATGTGATATAGGAAGTAATATAGATAACTTCCAATGATACACTTGGTTCATAGACATGTGTTCAATTCAAGAGTAATTTTTAAGTTAACAGTTTGGAACTATTCAAATTCTCTTAGGATGCAGTCTGTGTCTCTAGAACTTGTGGTATTACATATTTTTGTTTAAGCATTAAATGAGAAGTAAAGAGATAAATAAGGGCAGAAATAGAATTTTAGGTACCTCAGTGATTTCATTGTATATTACCATTTGGAGTTTCATCTCTAAAATTTTAAATAGCTACACAGAATATGAACTGCAAAATGTAATATTTTCATTGGGTGAAAGTAGATTTTTAAGTGATCATAAGTGAAAAATAATTGTTTCACATAGAGCAGTGTCCATTTCATGGGTCAAATTAAATTTACCCGTTTTTGGAGGAATAATGTTTGAGTAATTCACTCTCGATGTATTAATAGTTATTACTGTTCACTGAACAAATGGTCCTTTGGAAATGAGGTAGGAAATAAAAGAGCAACATACTAAAAGAAGAAGGTGCGTATTTGTGCATATGTGTATACATGTGTGTGCATATCTGGGTGTGTGTGTGTTTGTGTTTGTGTGTGTGTGTGTGTGTGTGAGAGAGAGAGAGAGAGAGTATGTATGCATCATGTGCATGTGGTCTTAAGATAAATGTAGCTTATTTTATGCTTTGGTCCTGATGCACAGAATCTCCTTTTTGAAGAAAGAAGCTAAGAACAGACTGGTTAAAAAGACTTCCCTGAGGATATTTTTCTTAGCAATACTGTGGTAAAGGGCAGTTTTCCACTAGGCTGTCAAAGTTGCCGAGTGCATATTTGTGAAAATTTATCAGAAATTAGTAGAAAACATTGAATTCTATTTGATCTTATATGAATAAATTGAGTAGTGAACAGAATTTTAAGTGAACAAGTACATTTTTTGCATGACTGTGGTTTGGCTCTATACCTTAAATAAAATTTGTGCTGAAAAAATATACTATAATACTACTAATTAAATATACTAACATACTAAATATACTAAAAAACTAGTATACTAAAAAACTACAAAAACCCCCTTTCCGATATGCCTGTAGGACATAGTGACAAGGTAATATTTATAAGTTTTCTTGATTAAAATCATAATAGATAATGAATAAAATTAGTGTATCTTAGTAGGAAACTTGATATATTTGAGCATTCATGAGATCTGCTGTTTACCTTGTCTGTGACCTTGGGTAAATTATTTCATTTTCTGTTCCTGCTGCCTCATGTGTACGATAAGGATGATAAAAACATAGACCTCATTATTTTTTTTCTAAGGAATAAATTTTAGATTGATATATAGACAGATGACAGAGGCAATAGTGGCTAAATAAATGTTGGCTTATTGTAAACAATATGATATCGAAATGTATTTTTGGATTCAAGGCCAAATATCTGTGCAACAGTCTATGCAGTAAGCCACATTTGTAGCATAGTGATATTTTTTCTGTTAAAGGGATGAGAATGAAATATTTCCATACTGAACCAACTTTACTAAATTCTTTTTTATTCAGATGTATTCAGTAATCAATTTATATCTATTTGCAGTGGTAACAAATAGCAAGAATTTCAGTGTGGCTGGTTATGTATATAACATCTGTGCAGTAATTATCATAGTAGTATTATACTCATTGTAAAATCTATTTTGAAATTTTCACAATAAGAATTGCATTTTTTTTTATTCTCTATGATATATGGGAGTAGTAAGGTTTAACCCCCAAGCACTTCTGAGGCTCATAACACTTCTGATGGTGATACCATTCTCTTCAGCCAAAACGTAGCCCAAGAGGGAGAGAGAGATGTGGCTTATTAGACAGCAGGGTTGCCTTGAGCCCAGTGTCAGTAACCAGTCATTATATAGACTGGTCAGCTCTGGCCCCTTCTTGCCCAATAGCAGTGGTGGGGGCTTCCCCCTTCTGGGAGTAAGTGGCCTATGGACCACCTTGCTTTATGCCCTCCTTGGAATGGAACATAAGGGAAGGGAGATTGAGATGCCAGAAAGGTATGTGAAAGGTGGCAAGGCCTGTGAAACACCATGGTAAAATATTAAGGACTCTTAAAATCCAAAGCACCCTGTGTTTGTCACTGCTCTTGCCTACTGCCACCTCCTAGGGATCTGAGTAACAGAGGCAATGGAGGAGGGTTTAGGCTGTGAGAAGGAGAAGACAGCCCTCCTTCTTGCCTCTCCTGGGCAAGGCTGTCCAGGTCAATCACTGGTCCTGCATCTTCAGTTAGCCACTTAGAATATGGGAAACCTGACTGTCTCCATCTCTCTCTCAGATACATATATGATTCTCATGTATATCATGTATGTACATTATATATACATATAGAAATATATATAAAACTCTCGATGTATTATATATTTGTAGACTCTAGATCTGAGAATAAATCCGTTTTCTATTCCTTGTTCCAGTTTTTCAGATAAGATTCATTCTGCTGGGCACAATTTTTTCATACAAGTCAATAAATTTATTGATGAAAAGTAAAATATATAGAGTTCCTGTTGTGGCTCAGTGGGTTAAGAGTCTTTGAGGATGAAGTTTGATCCCTGGACTCCGCTCAGTGCGTTAAGGATCCAGCATTGCCACAAGCTGTGATGTAGGTTGCAGATGTGGCCTAGATCTGGTGTTGTCATGGCTGTGGTGTAGGCTTTAGCTGCAGCTCTTAATTTGACCCCTAGCCCGGGAATTTCCATATGCAGGTTCAGCCATAAAAAGAAAAGAAAAGAAAAGTATATATATGTAAAGGTTCTCACTTTCAGTCTTTAGAGCCCATGAGATTAGATTTCTTTCTGCTCTGTATCAGTACTGATGATTACTATTTTGTTGATAGCTTACTGTGCATCACACACTATGTTCCATTAGGGCAGAACATTCGGTTCTTATGAAATAGCACCATTTGCGTCCCCCAAATGAGCAAATTGTGTTATTTGAACACTGTGGCCACTTGCCCAGGTCACACAGAGCTCAGGCAGGTTTGATGTCAGGACCTGTTCTCTTAATCACTGTGCCTTATTACTGCATCCAAATAGCTGTTTATTCACCCACACTTGACTTTACAGAAAGCCCTCCAGCTCTGCAATGTCTCTCTCACCTCGCTCAACTTGTTGTCCTCATGTTAACAGATCCTACCTTCAGCCATTTATTTGATCAGTATTTGCTGAGCACCAGCTTAGTGCTTAGGCACAGGAGCTATGCTATACAGCAATTCAGACCAGCTTGTTCTGGGCCTAGGACCTTGTACAATGTCACTAGTCCTATGATGTAAAATTCTAGTGTGTTGCAAGGCATAAAAAAGGGCAATCAAGCCCAGACAAGAGGGACTCAGGAAGGCATCTCAGATAAATTGGAAGGTGAAAGGTGAGCAGAAATTAGTCTGTCAAAAAAAGGGTATGGAGAGAGTCAATACTTGCAATCAAGAGAAAGAACTTACCTAGGATGCCCAAAAGAACATAGCATGTGTGGTGTACTTAAAGTGTCTTATTTTTATGGAATCATAAACTATTGACTTAGTGAATTGGAGGCTGTAGAGATGCCTAGGTGGACAAACTGTGGGTGTGAACCAAATGTAAACCACTGTTTTTGTATGCCTACCCCCCCCACCCTGGTTTTTATGTCTTTGAATGGTTAAGAAAAATTTAAAAGAACAATAGTATTCTGTGACATATGAAAATTACATGAAATTCACATTATAGTGCCCATAAATACAGTTTTATGAGAACACAGCCATACTCTTATTTGCAGTGTATTGCCAGGGACTGCACTCATGCTGTAACAGCAGGGCTGAGAGGTTGCATGTGGAAGACAGTGTGGACTACAGAGCCTAAAATACCGACTTCCTGGCCTTTACAGAACAAGTTTCTGACTCCTGTTGCAGAGGAAGGGAAGGGAGGTTGGCAGTGAAAGGTTGGTCAGGAGTCAGATCATGAAGATTCCTGTAGTTCACATGAAGGGTTTCAGATTTTATTCTGAAAGACTATGGGGTATAACCCAAAAGTTGTTAAGTACCTCAGATTTTCTTAATTTGAATTTTTGCTAATTCTCTTCCTTTCATGTTTTCATCCCTTCGCTTTCTGGGAGAGCACTTTTGTCTACAGTAATTTTGTTCTCTCTTAGACTGTTTCTGGAGTTTTGTAATTTCCAGTAGTCTAATCAGAGCATTCATAGATTGACCGTTTCATAAGGTAGGACTTGTCTAAAATGAGTAGTTTCCCATTTGCAAGTGGGGCTAAGAACCAGTTATCCATTTTATTTTATTTTATTATTATTTTTTAAATTTTTATATTTTGATTGTGCCTGTGGCATGTGGAAGTCCCTAAGCCAGGGATCATACCTGTTCCACAGTTGGATCCTGAGCCACAAGTGTGGCAACACTAGATCCTTACCCTACTGTGCCACAGGGGAGCTTCTCATTTTATTTTATTTTATTTTATTTTATTTTATTTTTGCTTTTTAAGGCTGCACTCATGGCATATGGAAGTTCCCAGACTAGGGGTCGAATCGGAGCTGCAGCTGCTGGCCTACGCCACAGCCATGGCAACGCTGGTTCCAAGCCTCATCTGCAACCTCTGCTTTTGAGTTTAACTCAGTTGTGATGTTAACCAATGAGTCCTAAAGAAATGGGGTCGTCGGAAGATTGGATTAAGATGGTGGAATAGAAGGACTGGAGCTCAACTTCTCTCCCAAAAAACAACAAAATTACAACCAAATGCCGAGCAGCCTTCAACCAAATGGACTGTAAACTTTCAAAAAAGATATTCTGCTCCAGAAGACAAAGAAGAGACCACATCAAGAGGTAGGAGGGGCGATTACGCGATAGAAGCAACCCCATACCTCCTGGGTGGGAAGCCCCACAGACTGGAAAGTAACTGTAGAGACTTAGCTACAGGACTGAGAGTTCTGAGCCCCACGTCAAAAGCCCACACCTGGGGATCGGGCACAGGGAGAAAGAGCCCCTGGAGCATCTGGCATTGAAGGCCAGTGGGGCTTGTGTGCAGGAGCTCCACAGGACTGGGGGAAACAGAGACTCCATCCTTGAAAGGCACACACAGACTTTCACGTGCACTGGGTCCCAGGGCAAAGCAGTCTCCATAGGAATCCGGTGGAACCTGACTACAGTTCTTGGAGGATCTCCTGGGAAAACGGGTGACTCTAGCTTGTTGTGGGGGACGGGCATTGGAGGTGAAACTCTTGGGGACATTCAGCAGCCTGCATTTCTCTGGAGGTGGCCATTTCTGGGAAAACCTGGCCCCTCCCATCAGCGCTGAGAAGCCCCAGGCCAAACAATAATCCAGGTGGTATCACAGCCCCACCCATCAGTAAACAGGCTGCCTAAAGACCTCTCAGGCACACAGCCAGCCTCTATTCTCATCCAGAGACAAAGCCCCACCCATCAGAGGCATAAGAATCAACCCCACCTACCAGTGGGCAGGCCACAGTCCCTCCCATCAGGAAGCCTACAGCAAGCCCCGCCCATACCAGCTTTAGTCACAGGAGAGGCAAACACCAGAACTAAGAGAGGCTACCACTCTATTGTTGGCAAAAAGGTCACCACACCAAAAACCTATAAAAATGAAAAGACAGAAAACTCTAACCCAGATAAGGGAGAAAGAGAAAAGCCCAGAAAAACAGCTCAGTGATGAGGAGATTATCAGCCTCCCAGAAGGAGACTTCAGACTGTTGATGCTGAAGATAATGCAAGGCATTGGAAATAAACTGGAGGCAAAGACTGATAGTTTACAGGAAACAATGAGCAGAGAAATACAAGCTGTAAAAATTAAACAAGAGATGCAAAATACAATAACCGAAATAAAACATTCATTAGAAGCAGCCAACAGTATAATACAGGAGGCAGAAGAACGAATCAGCAAGGTGGAGGACAGATTAGTGGAAATCACTAATGGGGAAGAGAAAACAGATAAAAGATTGAAAGGAAATGAACAGGGTCTCAGAGAACTCTGGGATAATGTTAAACGCACCAACATCCATATTATAGGGGTGCCAGAGGGAGAAGAGAGAGAGAAGGGGACAGAAAAAATATTTGAAGAGATAATAGCTGAAAACTTCCCTAATGTGGGTAAGGAATCACTCACTCAAATTCAGGAAGCGCAATGAGTACCATATAAAATAAATCCAAGGAGGAACACCCTCAGACACATATTAATCAAAATGACCAAAATTAAAGACAAAGAGAAAATATTGAAAGCAGCTAGGGAAAAGAAACAAATGACATACAAGGGAACCCCAATAAGGTTATCAGCAGATTTTTCAGCTGAAACTCTGCAGGTCAGAAGGGAGTGGCATGATATACTTAACGTGATGAAAGGGAAAAACTTCCAGCCAAGATTGCTTTACCCTGCAAGGCTCTCATTCAGATTTGAAGGAGAAATCAAAACCTTTACAGATAAGCAAAAGCTAAGAGATTTCTGCAACACTAAACCAGCTTTACAACAAATCTTAAAGGAACTTCTCTAGTCAGAAAAGAAAAGGCCACAACCAGAAACAAAAACACCACAAATGACAAGGCTCACCGGGAAAG
>PVHT021183520.1:1004168-1018408 GCA_004024745.2 Catagonus wagneri
CCAAGATTGCTTTACCCTGCAAGGCTCTCATTCAGATTTGAAGGAGAAATCAAAACCTTTACAGATAAGCAAAAGCTAAGAGATTTCTGCAACACTAAACCAGCTTTACAACAAATCTTAAAGGAACTTCTCTAGTCAGAAAAGAAAAGGCCACAACCAGAAACAAAAACACCACAAATGACAAGGCTCACCGGGAAAGGCATATATACAGTAAAGATACTAAATCATCCATGCACAATTATTCTTCTCAAGTGCGCACGGAACATTCTCTAAGATTCATCACATCCTGGGCTACAAATCAAGCCTCAGTAACTTTAAGAAAATTGAAATCCTATCAAACATCTTCTCTGACCACAATGCTATACAACTGGAAATCAACAACAAGAAAAAAATGGCCAAAAATATAAACACGTGGAGACTAAACAACATACTACTAAACAACCAATGGATCACTGAAGAAATCAAAGAGGAAATAAAAACTACCTAGAAGCAAATGACAACAAAGATACAACACTCCAAAACCTCTGGGATGCAGCAAAAGCAGTTCTAAGAGGAAAGTATTTAGCAAAACAAGCCTACCTCAGGAAACAAGCCTACCTCAGGAAACAAGAAAAAACTCACATAAACAATCTAACTTTATATTCAAAACAGCTAGAGAGGGAAGAAGCCAGGTCGTGGAAACAACCTAAATGCCCATCGACAGAGGAGTGGATAGGGAAGATATGGTACATACACACAATGGAATATTACTCAGCCATTAAAAGGAACGGAATAACAACATTTACAGCAATATGGATGGACCTAGGAATTATCATGCAAAGTGAAACCAGTCAGACAATTAGACAGCAACACCCAATGCTACCGCTTACATGTGGAAACTAAAGAGGCACAGTGAACTTCTTTGAAGAACAGACAGTGACTCACAGATTTTGGAAAACCGTGGTTTTTCAAATAAGACAATCTGGGGGGTGGGGGGATGCACTGTGGGTTTGGGACACAAAATCTATCACATTGACTTGTGATGATCTTTGTACACTTATAATTGAAATAAAATTCCTTGTTATGTCATTAAAAAAAAAAGAAATGGGGCCCTCTTTGTGTTCCACAGCCTTGTGCATGTGCACACGTGTGCAGAAGCACACACACATACACACACGAGCGCGCACGCGCACACACACACACACACACAGTGGAGGTCAGTAGGGATCTCTGGTCAAGTGGTTGCTTTTAGAGGAAACACTCCATTCAGAGGAACCATTGGTGAAATAAAAGCAAGGAAACAGACTGAGAACAGCTTTGTCCAGACATCTAGATTCTAAAGCCGAAGAAAAATCTGGACAACTTGTTACAGCTCTGTGGAGACAATTCACGTTTCTCCAGTTTAGCGGAGAGGCTGTTTTCTGCTACATTTGACAGGTGAGTGGGTTCTAATCTGCAAGTCTAGTTTGAAACATTGCTTACCCAAGGATTAGACATGAGGTTGAAAACACTGAAAGACGTTGGTTCAAATACCTCTTATTTGATATCAGTAACTCAGAAGAGTGTAACTGATTAGTAGTTGTTTTCAAAGTTGGAGAAGGTAATGGTAGCTGGTTTAAGAGATGGGTCATGCGGTTTCCTCTTACCTGTTAACATTTCTGAGATGTGTTACTGCTTACCTTTGGAAAGTAAAATCCTTCCTCCTAATATCCATTTATTTGCTCTGGGTCACCATAGAATAGAGTGAAATTTAATGTGGGTGTCAGTGTTGGTAATTCCTTTGCTTTTTTACTGCTAGAATTTTAAATTGAACTTTTCATTTCAGAAATTTTTATCTACTGCCTACAGATTAGTTATATCTGACAGCCCTACTGTTTTAATTTTAATTCTTGATTTTTTTTTTCAGAATTATTAAACACAGGGATAATTTTGAACTGATACTGATTTGAAGGTGGGCTAAATTATTCATTTAGAGCCCACTTTAAAGTATTAGCAAATATTTTAAAGTACTTTTCAGCAAAAGTTCTCATATTCTGGTGATACAGAGAAAGAATTAATGATTAAAGTGTTTAATCTTTTAGATAAGGTATTGTATATTCTAGTGAATGAATGAACATATGTTTAACCTATAATAATACCATCATATATTAACATTAAGAAAATTATATAATTTTGTTTTAAAACTAGTTAAGTCATAAACTTTAGGTCACATTTTAATTAATGATGATTAATAAAAAGTTGATACATAATTGTTAAAATGTTATATGTGACATAAGTGCACACAAATGTATACATGGGAATATACATATGTACACACATAAACATGTGTGTTCATCATTGTACTTTTAGCATCAAGCAACTATTATGCAATAGGGATTGTTTCAATATTTCTCATACAAATAAAAACAATTCTTAAGTGCAGGTGTAAAACCTTTACTTGGGTCTATCTTTAAAAAGTTCATTGTCTAATAGATGTTAGATGTATGAATCATTAACATTTTCCTAATGCCAGACACATTTGACTGCTTTCCTTACTGTATCGTGGTTGTAGCAGAGGAATCCTTTCTGTGGATTAAAGAAAACATATTTTGACTTTACTATCTACCATTGTGTGACTGATATTTAACTTTGGTGTGTAAATTCATCTTTATCTTTCCAAATCTCAGTATTTAATGGTTAATATCTTGGAGTAAATGGAAAGCAGGTATCTGGCATATGTTTTGGGCATTTTCACTGGTGCTTCTTTTTTTTCTTTTTTTTAAATTAATGGATTTTATTTCAATTATAGGTGTACATAAATCATCATAAGTCAATTTGCTAGATTTTGTGTCCCAAACCCACAGTGCATCCCCCCACCCCCCAGATTGTCTTATTTGAAAAACCAAGGTTTTCCAAAATCTATGAGTCATTGTCTGTTCTGCAAAGAAGTTCATTGTGTCTTTTTAGTTTCCACATGTAAGCGGTAGCATTGGGTGTTGCTGTCTAATTGTCTGACTGGTTTCACTTTGCATGATAATTCCTAGGTCCATCCATGTTGCTATAAATGTTGGTAATTCGTTCCTTTTAATGGCTGAATAATGTTCCATTGTGTGTATGTACCATATCTTCCTTATCCACTCTTCTGTCGATGGGCATTTAGGTTGTTTCCATGACCTGGCTATTGCATAGAGTGCTGCAATGAACACTGGAGTACATGTATCTTTTCGTGTCATGGTTTCCTCTGGATAGATGCCCAGGAGTGGGACTGCTGGATCAATTGGTAAATCTATTTTGAGTTTTCTGAGGAATCTCCATACTGTTTTCCACAGTGGTTGCACCACTTTGCATTCCCACCAACAGTGTAATAGGGATCCTTTTTCTCCACACCCTCTCCAGCACTTATCGTTTGTAGACTTTTTGATGATGGACATTCTGGCTGGTGTAAGGTGGTACCTCATAGTGGTTTGATTTGCATTTCTCTAATGAGGAACGATGTTGAACATCTTTTCATGTATTTATTTGCCATCTGCATGTCTTCTTTGGAGAACTGTCTGCCTAGATCCTCTGCCCATTTTTTGATGGGGTTGTTTGTTTCTTTGGTGTTGAGCTGTAGGAGGTGTCTGTAAATTTTGGAGATTAATCCCTTGTCAGTTGATTCACTTGCAAATATTGTCTCTCATTCTGTGAGTTGTCTTTTCGTTTGTTTAGGGTTTCCTTAGCTGTGCAGAAACTCTGAAGTTTAATTAAGTCCCATTTGTTTATTTCTCTTTTTACTGTCCTTACTCTGACACATAGGTCTAAGAAGATGTTGCTATCATTTATGTCAGAGAGTGTTTGGCCTATGTTTTCCTCTAAGAGTTTTTTGCTTCTTTAAAATCAGAGAATCACAGAAATTAGAGGATTTTCAGCACTTTCAAAGGGGAGCTCTCTCTACCCCTATCAAGTCAAGCCCTGCACTTTATCTATGTTATTTCTTTATACAATGGGTGATATTTCTTTAGGATAAAGGATTATAGTGCTCAAAAGCGTGGAAAACCTCTAGTCTAGATCGGTGGTTCTCAGCCTGGGGCAATCATAGTGCCTGCTCCTTCCCCCAGTGCGAGGGTGGGGTGGGTGGGCACACTTGTCCTTATCTGGAGACATTTCTGACTGTTACACCCCGGTGAGTGCTAGGAACATCTGGTGGGTATTGGCCAGGGATGTGTCAGACATCCTGAAGGCTCTAAACAGTCCCCCTCATAAGTTCCCTTCGTGGCTCAGTGGTTAATGAACCCAACTAGGATCCATGAAGGTGTGGGTTTGATCCCTGGCCTCGGTCAGTGGGTTAATGATCCGGTGCTGCTGTGAGCTGTGGTGTAGGTCACAGATGTGGCTTGGATCTGACGTTGCTGTGGCTATGGTATAGGCCGGCGTCTACAGCTCCCATTCGACCCCTAGCCTGGGAACCTCCATTTTTTTTTTTTTTTTTTTTTGGTGTGGCCCTAAAAAGAAAAACAAAAGTCACCCTCAGTCCTCCCCACAAACAGAATTATCTGTCTCACAATGTCAGTAATATGAAGGTTGAGAAACCCTGTTTTAGACCAGTTCCTGATTTTACTGATGAGGACACTGCAGAAAGTGAGGTGGGAGATTTGTTCAGAATCAACACAGTTTACCTTGAACCTGAGTCCAAGTCTTAATTTTGTTTTTGTTTTTGTTTTTGCCCTTTACTGAGCATCTGTATCAAATGGCAATAAGGGAAGAAAAAGAGCCCCAAAATATAAATATGAAAGAGCAACATTTTAATAGTGCTTGCAGGTGCCTCACTACTCTATTTCCCTGTTGTCTAGCACACTATCTCTAACAAAGACTAAAAAGATAGTATCTCAGTTTGCAAAGAGCTGTATGGTTGGGAAGACTGACCGAGAGATAAATTGTTATGAATCAATAAGTAGCATGCTACAGTATTTATAGTGTGCTGCGTGAATGCAGGTGATGGAGGAAGAAGCCTTTAAGCCTGGAGGTGGTCTGGGGAGAAGCAGAAAGAGCTACAGAGAAGAGGAAACATGTAAGCAGGGTTCTGAGAAATACATAGCAGTTTGTCAGCAGGAAAGAAGAGGGAGAAAAGAGCATTCTGGGTAGAAATAGCAGTAAAAGGTATGGAGGTGTCAAAGTGCCTTCGTGTATTCTGATTAAAAATTAGCGTGAGCAAATTAGCAGTTTGCCTCTTTGGGGTTATTTAAGGGCAAAGGGCAAGTGGTAGGGGTGGAGGGGAAGAAAGCTTTTACTCACAGAAATTCCCACTCCTCTACCGTAGTGCTCAAAGTGTCATTGTAGGAAGGCCTTTCCATGTGGTTTACCAGTTGCCCCTTCCCTGCCATCATCTTTAAAGACAAAATATGTGTCCAGACACGTTATGTCTCCGAAGGACCTTAAGGGGACAAAGTATATCAAGCTGCTTGTCTTTATACAAATAACACTGACTTACTTGGTAGGAAGGAGTCCGGATGGTTGAGGAAGAAGGAATGGCACCAGCAGCAAAATAAGAGCATTTGGCGGCCGTGGGCAGGTGCCCAGGTCATAGCGTGCCTAGTTCCTAGTTCACAAAGGCTCTGAGTGGGCACTCCTGTAGCATGCTCATGACCAAACTTCTTGTAATTTTGGAGTTGTGTATTCTAATTGTTATTATTGTTTTATTATTTTTACTCCCACGTTTGTTACCTAGACAGGCATAAGCACCTTTTACAACAGGGTGAGGGCTGCTGCTGACCTGGTCTGGTCCCTCGGCCACAGGATCTTGGCTGCACAGAATCTGTCACTCGATGGCAACTTGATTCAAATACATATTTAATATATGCCCTGGAGGTGTTTCCTAATACGAACTTTATAAAATGCCCAAAGGACCAGAGCAGCCACTGGGGGCATTATTCTACATTACACAAGGGGCTGGAAGGCTGTTTGGAAAGATAGTCCGCTCTGGTAACCCATGCCGAGACGGCTGGCCCTGGCTGCTGGCGTGGGGAAAGGAAGGTAAGCTGGATTTCAGACTCACTTGTATTCCTTCTACCGCAGGCCGTCATGCAGACCATAAACAGTATTATTGTAACCAGGGACTCTGTAAAGGATGAACTAAGACCCATAACCCATGTATGCAGGCTAGTGATACTTAGTCGTAATTACACATACTGCAAGATCAGATTATGTGTATCTGTGGGTGTGTTTGTGTGTGTGTCCGCTTGTGTTCTCAGAGCCATGTCTGCTGTTATGCTCTCAGTCCAGCTCATTAAGAAGGTGGAAGGTGTAGTTCTGGTAAATTCCACAGTCCTGGTTTGTGTACCACCTGCACTGGCATGCTTTGTTGCCTGGACTGGGGCATTTATTACTGTCCAGAGGAATTCTTCTGCCTCTGCTCTCACATCAGTGTAGTGTCTTTATCAGTTACAAGTCTGGGCTTAACCATGGCACTTAGGTCTGTTGCTTTCCATCTGCATTCTCTCTGAGGAGCATGTGCTTTGTCCACACATTCACCTTTTATGCCTGTGTGGTTCACCTCCATGCCAGACCATCCTGGTATCATCCACTGGGGGCCTGGGGATAGACAGACTGCATCCAGCTGCTTTTGACTGGTGATGAGAGTTTCCAGCTTTAGTGAGCTCTGAAGATGTCTTCTCACATTGTTCCAGTGGCACAGAACTTTAGACCCTTCTCCTGAGTATCTGCTCTAAACACACTATTATTCCTCAAACCCTGTCTCTAGCATCTGACTTTTCCTGCATATCTTGTGTAGTTCTTCGGAACAGACAAATAGAGTGAAGTTAAGAAATTGCATTTGAACTCGAGAAGTCATATCACTAGTTTTGTCTTGATCTCAAAGTTAACAAATAATTGATGAGTCTTTCTCTTTTGTGGAATTTTGTAGTAATATGATATTAAAACACTTCAACACCAGGTATTGCACAAATGCCCGTGGACTGTTTTTAGATCAAGAAGAGGCTGTACAGGGAGTTACGCTATGCTGTTCTGTCTTTTACTCTGCGTTTATATAATGTATTCTGCTTATTTCAGAGTTTCATTCTTATCCCAGAAGTAGTTTGCATTGCTCTTCTGAAAGCTATAATAAATATTTCCTGTGCTTCGTTTTGCCTCCCTGATTACAGCTTGTTGATTAGTCACACCCAGTAGGTAGGTAGGAATTTCGGTGTGATTATTTTTCTCTTCATCTGATTTATATTCACTCTTCTCTTTCTTTGATGTTGGGTAAGAAGTTTATTTCTGGCTTTATGTTATTCGATTTCTCCTTTAATGTTCTATAAGATCTGTGTTCTGGTTTCTCAGTTTTCACACACTGTTTAGTCATTTTAAAGGCTTAAATTTTAAAATCTTTGCTCATATAAACGTTCAAAAAGATTAAAAAATCAAAGACGATAAAATGCCTTCAGAAATAAACAAGTTCATAAATATTTTGTCACTGTGTACTGTACTAAATTCAAAACAGATGATTTCAAGTGTAATTTTACATGTATAGTATTTTAAGGACAATAAGGATAGTTTTGCAAAGAATAAGAAACCTTCAGAAAATCACGTGTTTTTGTGAACAGTTACCACCTACCTGTCATTTCAGTGGTAACTTTTGTAAAATCATATTTATGGAATTCATCTCGATCAAAATATCCTTATGTAAAAGACTGTGGCTTGACATCAGTTCCCCTTCTGTAAGAGAAGGCAGGACAGATTTAGAAATTATTGCACTCTTCCTGGCCAGAGGTAATAATGTACTACTTAACATTGTACAGAATGATCTTTTCCTTTTCCAAACTGAGTGAAGAGGGCAGGAGAGTCTTTGATATTCTGGACCTTTTATAGTTTTTAAATGTTTAGTCTGAGGATTTCCATTTCAATCAGGCAGCTGTAGTGGAAGAAAATCGAAAAGTGAAATGAATTATAATTCCTTCTCTGGTTCTTATTACACGTTAGAGCAGGAGCCTTTAATCACCGTGCAGGCTAGTGCAGTGCCGTCTTTGTCTCAAATCAAGAGGGTTTGGACCTCAGGGAAGGTGACACCTTTTACATTTGAACCTGGCACAGGATGAGTTCTAATAGTTAATCAAAAGCCATTTTATCTGAGGATGAAGAATTTAACAAAAAAGTTAGAGCATCATTTGCTTTAGGGTTATTATCAAAAGAGACAGAGAAGAAGAGGAAACGATTACGTATTTAATAACTATGTAAAGAACCTTGAAGGTTTTATACCAGGACTAAGGGCAGTGGAAAGTCAGCACACTTTTCTAAGCTTCGTTCTTCCTGTCAATAAAATGAGGGTAAGATACATATCTATAGGGTCAACTATGGGGATTAAGAGTAATATATTAAATATACTTGGGGAGCTCCGTCATGGCTCAGCGGGTTAAGGATCCAGTGTTGTCACTACTGTGGCTCGGGTTGCTGCTGTGGTACAGGTTCCGTCCCTGGTAGGAAAACTTCCTCATGCTGCAGGTGCAGCCATAGAGAAAGAAAGAAAGAAAGAAAGAAAGGAAGGAAGGAAGGAAGGAAGGAAGGAAGGAAGGAAGGAAGGAAGGAAGGAAGGGAAGGAAGGAAGGAAGAAAGAGTATACTTGGAACTCCAAAAAAAAAAGCAGAAGAAGTAGCTGTGTCTATTTGAGATGTTCCCCTAGTGTCTGGATCATCTAAGTCACCATGCATGCTAATAAACAATAATAAATAAGTAATAATAAATTCATGAAGGTTTTGAGCTGGAGTGACTGCTGCACAGTTGCCTTGGGAATGGCTTATGGGGGAGGAAACAAGAGTTGGGAAAACAGGCTGGAATATGATTGCAATGTCTGTGATATTCTTGGCCAGAAGTGAGCATGGAACCTTGAACTAGGATGGGGGAGGGTGGAGTTCTGGAGCTGGACTAAGGAGAGGAAGGATGGAAAAGCTGTTAGAGCCATGGAATCAGTGGTATTGATGCCACTTTGCAGGGCCAAGGGGATGACTGGGAGGATGATAAAGACATTAACAGGAGGAGTTCCTGTCGTGGCTCAGTGGTTAACGAATCCGACTAAGAACCATGATGTTGCGGGTTCGATCCCTGGCCTTGCTCAGTGGGTTAAGGATCCGGCGTTGCCGTGAGCTGTGGTGTAGGTCACAGACGCGGCTCGGATCCCGCGTTGCTGTGGCTGTGGCGAAGGCTGGCGGCTACAGCTCCTGTTAGACCCCTAGCCAGGGAAACTCCATATGCCGCGGGTGCGGCCCTAAATAAAAAAAAGGCAAAGAGACAAAAAAAAAAAAAAAGAGAGACATTAACAGGAATGGAAGACTCCAGGTCAGGAGGTAGCATTCAGGTCAACAGAGAAAACATAATACTTCTGCTTTGGACACGTCAGGCTGAGGCTCAGGAATGGCACTTATTGGCTGTTAACACCACACAAGTTATTTTCTCCAGGGAAGAGCTTTATCAGAAATAACTCCTATGTTTGTCTGCTATGAATTCAGTAAACCTGCGCATAGGAGAGATGATGTTATTTGAGTCATTTTGCATCGCTGGGAAGTCAGTGGGGACTCTGTCTTTGAGTCTAGCATCTTCTTCCTGAGTAGGTCTGAGAAAAATGTGTTTCTTACAATGAATCCGACCTCACAGTTGCTTTATTTCAGGAAGAAACAAAACACAAACTTCCTTAATGGTTCTATTGCTCTTATCCACAGCATTCTAGCTATTGAGTGTCTTACTTATTTCTTATCTTAAAATACTCTATTTCTGATGTGTTTACGTGGAGTTACTGGCTCAAACCATTTTGAGAAAATGCTCAAAACCTTTTTTGATAACCTATCTAGGAACACATGTGAGGTACAGATCCTTCAATATGTTGGAAACAATATTGTTTTTGTAAGTCCTTAGAAGATATAAATGGGTGTGTTTGTAAGTGGGGCATATTTTGAGTGCTTAAAAACACGTTAAATGTAGTGCAAACATTTAGTTTAAATATCCTATTTTTATTATCTCCATTCCTTTTTCTAAGAGATGCCACAGAGGTGTTTGCACTGCTTGTAAATTAATTTCAGCCCAGCCACAGCCAATCAGCTTTTAAATATGACAACAATGCTAAGAAAAGAAAGTGTACATGTGTCCATTTGTGTTGTAGTGCAGGAGTGGACCTGCCTGTGAATATATATCTATTCTCACTTAGAAACGAGAATATTTCTTTTGTTTTCAGAGAAAAGCCTAGGGAGACTTAAAACCCCCACATCAACAGTTTCATTATTATTTTGTTTTCCTTTTCATTTTGCGCTGTCGTCTATCCGCAGTCTTCATGGGCTGGTGTATCTTGAGGCATTTTTAGCAAAGGATACCTTTTGCATCGAACACAGGCATATACACAGCTTCCAGCTGAACTGGAGCGGGGAACAAAATTCTTGGGTTATTTGTAAAATGTTCTCACTTTTTCCTTGTTATTTTAAGCCTAGACTGAGTTTCTAAAATAGTGTCAAGCGAAAGCAGACACTTGAGATGCTTACTTTGGACTCTGTATGGCTGTGAAGTGGAATGATAACTCTAGCATAGTTTTATCTTTGTTTGAAATGAGAAAACCTATGGCAGTCTCTCAACTGATACTATTTGATTTATTCTTTACTTCTTTGTCTAGTAAGCAATGAGAATAGACTGGAGGTAAAATAGTTCAAAGACTCTTGTTGACACTGCATTTAGCTGCATCGTGTTGTTTCTGCTGTTACTTTTCTTGGATTTCGGATAGGCTGCAGGAAGAAAGCATATCAGGCCCGTGTGATCATCCGATCAATAGCATTGGAACTTTAGCTGGCTTAATTTCTTTCTTCCTCTCTCTTTCTGCCCCCACTTTCCTCTCTGAGGCAAAAGGAGAGAGGAGTTGAGATGAAAAACAAAAGACGAACAGTATTGCAGGCCTTCAGACTTTCCCTAATAATAGCAAATTGTTTGCTCTCCCTAAAACATCCTTTCTCCTTATTTTCTTACAAATAAGAGGTAAAGTGTGGAGGTATATGCGTAACACAGGAAGGAAAAGAAATCCTGACTCATGGATGGCGCATCAAAAAACTTTTTTTTTGTGGAAATTTCAAGGCCATGGATCAAACCCTCACCACAGCAGGTACTCAAGCCACTGCAGTGACAACGCCGGATCCTTAACCCACTGAGTCACTAGGGAACTCCAGAAAACCTCAACTTGATTGTTAAGAATAAGAGTTGGGAAACTTTTTCTTTAAAGGGCCAGAGAGTAAATATTTTAGGCATTGTGGGCCATAAACTCTTTATATTCATAAAGGCTGCTCAACCTTGCAGTGAGAAAGCAGACACAGACATTGTATAAATAAATGGTGTGTCTATGTTCCTATAAAACTTATCTATGAAAATTTAAATTAGAATTTTGTTTTCATGTATCACGAATCATTTTTTTAGACTGTTTGAGAACATTTAGAAATGTAAATATCATTCTTAGTTTGCAAGCCCTAAGAAACAAATGGACTATAGTCTGCCAAACCCCAGGATAAAGGATATGTTCCAGGAATTCCATGGTAGCTCAGCAGGTTAAGGATCTGGCATTGTCACTGCTATGACTCTGATTGCTGCTGTGGTGTGAGTTCGATCCCTGGCCCCAGAACTTCTGTGTGCTGTGGGTATGGCAAAAAAACAAACAAACAACAAACAAAAAAACTGCTGCTCATGAGGCATTTATAACAATGACAGTAGTTCCCATTTATTGAGCACTTACTGTATACATGGCATTGTGCCAGATGTTTTTTTGTGTCATCTCATTTATCTGCGGGGCAATTCTGTGTTAGATTACTACCAACTTGGGCTCAGAGAAGTTAGGAAACTTTCTCATGTCACCCTGTTGGTAGGTCAGAAGTCATGTTTGGCTCTTATCAGGCAGTGCAACCCTGATAAAAAAAACCTTCACTTCTTTGGATTTTCATCTCCTCAACTGTATAATCTAAATGTTACTCTTACTCTCATTGCTGTCTGGTTGTTGTTAGGCTCACGTAGTTCTGAGAGCTCTGAAGAGCTGAGCGACTTTAGAAAATTAAGATTATTGGACTACAGTATTTATTAAGGTTTTTTTCCTCTACTTCCAAAGTCCTACAACATCTATTATTAGTATGTAGAAAAAAATTCCTCCAATCTCATGGGATTAGTTGTAAGGCAATATGTCAACAAATGAAAGAGAGTAATTTAAACTGATGATGCAGTCCTTTAGGGAGATACCATAAAAAAGAGACAGTGAGAATGACACCAATCAGGGAAGTCAGGGAAATATGAGCTGGTTTTTAAGCAATCACTTAGGAGTTCCCATTCTGACTCAATGGATTGAGAACCCTGCATAGTGTTTGTGAGGATGGGGGTTTGATCCCTGGCCTCACTCAGGGGGTTAAGGGTCCGGCGTTGCTGCAAGCTGTGGTGTAGGTTGCAGGTGCAGCTCTGATCCATTGTTGCTGAGACTGTGGCATAGGCCTGTAGCTTCAGCTCTGACCCGGAAGCTTCCATATGCTGCAGGTGCTGCCATAAAAAGGGAAAGGGGAAAAAAAGAATAGCTTAGACTGGACTTGCCCAATTACATGTTATTTGTAATCATATTAATTACAATTAATGTGTAATTCTCATATGTATTAATATGTATGAGAATTACAGATATTCATCATTACAAACTTCTGTGATTGACAAGTTAGAGTTATTAATTCAGTTAACAATTTTTGAAATTAAAAAATTTGTGACAAATCTCAAAGATTTAAGAAATCTTTGATAAATTTTAAGAAATTTAAGAAATCATAGATAAATTATATATAGACAAAAAACCTCTATTTATCTACTCACCTATTTATCTTATTATCTACTCATGTCTTATGAACACTTAAAGTGCATGTATCTTTTCAAATTAGTGGGGGTTTTTTTCAGATATATACCAAGGAGGAGAATTGCTTTTTAGTTTTTAGTTTTTAAAGAAACCTTCATCCCTTTTTGCAGTGAGTGTGACTGTACCAATGTATATTTCTAGCAGCAGTGTAGGAGAGTTCCCTTTTCTCTACAGTCTGTAACCTTTGTGATTTGTGTCACAGATATAGAAAACAAACTAGAAATTACCATTGGAGGGAGGAAGGAAAGAGGGGCAAGATAGAGTTAGCGTAAAAAGGGGTTTTATGGGATTATTTAAAATCACGTGTGAAACTTTTGAAAATCATAAAGCACTGTAAAATTTAAAGAATCTTTCATTCAGTTAAAAACTTTTAAATGGCCAATAAAAATTATAGTAAAGTAGACTTTTAAAACATCTCCCTGAATCATTTATACATTCTATAAATCTTTGTTAAGAACCTACTCAGTCCTGAGAACTGGTCTAATTGCTTGGAATAACCTGATAAACAAAACTGACCACATCCCTGCCCTTGTGGGGCTTACGTCTCTTCAGTGGTAGATCTCCCGCCCCCCAGCTCTGCCAGGATCTCTCCTGCAGCCTTTGATGCTGGTCATTGCTCTGACACAGTGCTCCTGATAGGACATCGCCTGTCGCAGGGAGACAGTGCTGAAGAGGGAGGCAAAGAATATTTCTATTCCCTGCTCTGTTCAAGTAGATTTGTTGCCTTCACCGTGGATAGGCTTAGCCAGCTTCACAGAAGTGATGGCTTAATTGACGAAAATTAGTGTAGGATAGGAAAATTTTGTTGTTTTTTTTTTTTTCATATTAACAATGAATTTTATTTCAGTTATAGGTGTACAAAGATCATAAGTCAATACGATAGATTTTGTGTCCCAAACCCACAGTGCATCCCCCGACCCCCCCAGATTGTCTTATTTGAAAAACCAAGGTTTTACAAAATCTGTGAGTCATTGTCTGTTCTTCAAAGAAGTTCATTGTGTCTCTTTAGTTTCCACATGTAAGCGGTAGCATTGGGTGTTGCTGTCTAATTATCTGACTGGTTTCACTTTGTATGATAATTTCTAGGTTCATCCATGTTGCTATAAATGTTATTCCGTTCCATTTAGTGGCTGAGTAATATTCCATTATGTGTATGTACCACATCTTCCCTATCCACTCCTCTGTCGATGGGCATTTAGGTTGCCTCCACGACCCGGCTTTTTCCCTCTCTAGCTGCTTTGGATGTAAAGTTAGGTTGTTTATTTGAGCTTTTTCTTGTTTCCTGAGGTTGGCTTGTATTGCTATATACTTTCCTCTTAGCGCTCCTTTTGCTGAATCCCAGAGGTTTTGGAGTGTCGTGTCTTTGTTGTCATTTGCTTCTAGGTATTTTTTAATTTCCTCTTTGATTTCTTCAGTGATC
>PVHT021183520.1:1021888-1124000 GCA_004024745.2 Catagonus wagneri
AAATAATGTCATTTGCAGCAACATGGATGGAATTAGAGACCCTCATACTGAGTGAAGCAAGTCAGAAGGAGAAAGACAGATGTCATATGAAATCTCTTATAACTGGAGTCTAAAACACTGCACAAATGAACATCTCAACAGAAAAGAAAATCACGAACTTGGGGAACAGACTTGTGGTTGCCAAGGGGGCGGGGGAGGGCTGGGGGAGGGGGTAGGAGGGAATGGGGATAACTAGTGCTTTAATGATGGAATAGCAAGGAGCTCCAACTGTATTGCACGGGGAACTATATCTAATTACATGTGACAAATCCATATATGTACATGTAATCGGGTCACCACATGGTGCAGTTGGAAAACCTGACAGAAATCTGTAAACCAGCTATAATGCAAAAAAAAAAAAAAAAAAAAAAAACCCTACCTAGGGGCCCCTCATTGATTTCTGTGCTTGTTAGCCGTGCTCCCCTGCCTTGACACTCTGGGAAGACAGGTGATTACTCATATGGCCGATGTGTGAATGAAAACTCTGCCCTTTCCTCTGAGTAGTAACTGGAGTGGGGTTTAGGAAGCAGAGTGAGGGCTGGATTTGGCCCTGTTGCCCCTTGATCCGGTGCCTCTGTGTAGCTTACAACCAACTCCACCCTAGAGAGCGGACTCTCCCTTCCTCCAGCAGTGCAAATTATTTCCAAATAAGAGTCATGCGATCTGAAATAGTGCTTCAGGGTTCCAGCAGGATAGTTCACAGTAACCTTTGGCCAGACAGGCTTAAAAAGATGTCCAGGGCAATTCTAGAGATCTGAGACACCAAAATGTTCATATAGTTAAAACAGTTGTACCATACACCAAAAAATTTTAGGATGGTAAATTTTAGGTTATGTATTTTTGACCACAATTTAGAAAACACTATCTCAGGCAAGCGTTGGATATAAGATGATACATCCTCACTGGAGAATTGCAGTCCTTCTTCCTATTCTCCCAGCTGTTTGCCAGGATCAATGGTGTTAGATCAGCGCTGACTTCTCAGTGATGGATTATGACTATTGTAGATGGTACTGGCTCAACACTTGAGGAAAAAGAGAAATAACTTCCTAACAGCCCACTTCCCCATCTGCATTTCATACATCTCTCAGCACCCACTCTTTCACCAGCTGAACTTAAAACCACCATCCTTAGGTGTCTCATGATATGCATAGACTTCGATGATCATTCTCTAAGATATCTGTGCAGGGGAATAAAGTGAAGAGAAAGCTTTATATTCAGGTCATGGAGGAGTTAACAATAAACTCATTGAATTCTCCACTAGTTAGTTCACTTGTAGAACATTACTTACAGTTTTTTTTCCTATATAAATCTAAAGGGACATTGATCAGCTAACAGCCATCCTTAAGGACAAGTGTTTAGGGAAAGATCTTAAAGAGCACCGAGGAAGAGTTGAGGAGTGGAGGATGTTTACCTTGGATAAAGGAGATAAGGAGAGCCTTGCTAATACCTGGAGGTATTTGAAGGACTGTCCTGAGAAAATAGTGCACAATTGTCCTGTCTTCCTTTAGATGGTAGATCTTGGACTGGTGCATAGAATTGTACACAGAAGATAGCCTTCTGGTTGAGGATAGATGAAACACTTCTTATGACATGAAATTCATTTTAATTTGTTTATGCCAAGGGGGAGAGAAAGTTACATAAGAGCCTACTTTTGGCACTATTTTAAAAAAATTTAACTGTGTTAATATCTTATTTTGGTGAAAGTAAACATTAATTGAGGGAGGAAAAGACCTACAGGCTGCTTTGGGAATAAGAGCATCCCAGTTTAGAAAAATTCAAGGGAAGCTTGCCTTTCAAGTCTTTTGCTCCATCTTCTTATGCTTTCTTCAACTTTTCTTCAGTGTGAAGAGATAGAGGATCATGTGGTGTTTTTCTTGGTACTGCCTTGTCCAGCCAGCTCCTGGCACCATGACCTCTGCATAGGGGTTCCTAAGAGTAGAGTGGTTCAGGCTGCACGACAAAGGGATGGCTGCACCAGGCCAAGGACGGGGCCACCATAGCAACGGGCAAGAGAAGCTACTGATTCCCAGGCAACTTGACCGGATCATTACTAAGATTCCATGGATCTAGGATATATAAACAGAAATGCCTCATACTCTAGACTGTGTATTTATCGACATGACTGGCTCTAAGACTGAACTGACCACTGATGGTCACGTGGCAGGAAAAAATTAGGAGTCATTGTGGTCAAGGTGACTACAAGGTCAAGATACACGTGAGAGTCAGTGAGTCGGCTGAAATGTCAAAATTCACGGCAAGGTAGGGAACAGTCCAGGAGAGTGGGACCAACCTCACAGATTGTGTAGGATGTAGAAGTGGCACAGACTAGAGAGTAAATATTGCTACATGGACCTAAACTAAAATCTACCTTCCATTCCATAGCACATGCAGTGGTGGACCTGAGTCGGAAGACATACATATCTGGCCTGAGACCAAAGCCCTCCAGGGTAGAATGGGGTTTTGATGCATCTAGGAAGTCCAGGGTAAACGTGTGCATCTCTGTTGGATGGCTTTGCTCTCCCAGGCCTGAGGTCATCTGGAATCCCTGAGGGCCATTTGGCTTTAGAACCTCTGAAATAATCTCTTGGGTCAGGTTTGATGCTTGGAGAATAATGCCGTGCCCATAGAAGGGAACAAAACCTAGAGATGTAATATCTGCTTGTAGTAATAGTATCTCCATTACAGATAATGATATGGGCCCATTTATTCACTGACTCAATGTTTATTACTTCTCCATTGAAGTTAGTAAGTGCACTTATTGACGTATTTGACCCAGCTTCATGATAGAAGACTTATCTTCTTTCTTAGTAATAAAGCCCAGTAGAGATTAGAGGAATCATATTCAGTATACTGTGGGTATATAAGAGGCTTATAATATGCCTACCATAAAATTTGACACTGTTAATCAATTAATTATCAATGACGTTGGTTCATTAATTCTGAAAATTTTAAATTTCCCCCGAGTCAGGTAGTTAACACAGATAAAAAAAATGGTCCGTCCCCACTTTATCCTACTTTATAATTCTTGCTGCCTTTATCCATTAGTTTGATATAAAATGAAAGTGCATGTAATTTAGGCTGTGACTTAAAGATAAAGCCTCTGGTAATATATTGCATTTAGAAATTATGACCTCACTTTTTTAGAAGACATAGCTCTTTCTCCTTGGAAATTACTTTTGTTGCCTTATTGAAAATAAACAGCAACCAACAACAACAATAACAACAAAACGACTAAGGTAATGGGTATCCATCTAAAGAGTAGCCATAATGGATACACATTACCTTAGTGTATTGTAATTTGAATGAATATACCAGTGCATGGGTTTTTGTCCGAAAAGTCTGATGCTTTCCATGGGAAAGCTAGTAAATGGGCAGTGTACTTTTAGGGTAACTGCTAGTAAATGGGCAATATACTTTTAGGGTAACTTTACCACACTTCTTTTAACAGTCCAAGACCAAGGAAGGAAATGCCAAATAGCACAATATACCTACCTGTGTTTTATAATGAGAAAATCATCCATAAACTAACATGGAATTTAAGAGACAAAATAGGTAATTTAACCTGTCGTTGATCCAAAAGAGTGTGATTTATGCCATATCATGCTTCTAACTGGGCCTAAGATCTCAGCCAGTAAGCTCAGTTCACGTATTTTGCAGTTTAGTACTTTCTCTCTTCTGTGTCTGGAGACTTCTGCTCTTCATGTGAGATTTAGGTTGTGCTTGCTTTGCCTTACTGCTTAATAAATTGCTTGCAGGTAGATAGGGTATTATCTATATACAAACACATGTATTTATTCCCTACATTTTATCTGGTGAAAGAACTTTCTTTGTAATAAATAATAGGTACTACATAATTGTGAATGCTAACAGAGAATATCAAAACCTTTTAATGTAGTAGTTCGTCTATTGAATGTATTCAAATCTGGTACTCAAATCACAGAAAATTCTCATTATTGGAAAAATATGCTGTCACCATTGTATGTTCTGGTTTTCAAATTAATATATTTGATGAGGATGTGAAGCAATACCAACTTTGTTGAAGAAGAATTATATTATATAATGAAAAATATTTCCTCGTTTTATAGTAACATTGTGAACATACTGAAGATGAGCACAAATTCAATGAAATCAGAAAAAGATAATCAGAAAAAATGGAAATAGAGTATTTATAATATTTATTATTAATATTTCATCACTTTTCAAATGGACTTTTTAATAGCAGTCTTTTCCACTTGAATTTGATTCAGTTTTCTAAAATGTAAATTACATAAATATTTAGTAGGAATGCGTGGAGTCATTTATTCATTCATTCAACTTACACTTTTGAGGCCATGCTCTGTGAGCCCTGGGCCTATAATGATGCACAACATAGGCTCTAATAAGAAGGCAGAATATATTTACTACGCTTGGTACTAACGCGTGCCAGTCAGATATAAGAGTGGGTGGGCTGAGCTGGATTTTATTGTCTGAGGTAGAAGCCTTGCGTGGATATTTTCTTTTTTTCTTTTTAGGGGCACACCTGTGGCATATGGAAGTTTCCAGTCTAGGAGTTAAATTGGAGCTGCAGCTGCAGACCTACACCACAACCACATCAATTCAGGATCTGAGCCCCATCTGTGACCTATCCTGCAGCTTGTGGCAGTGCTGGATCCATAACCCACTGAGTGGGGCCAGGGATCAAACCTACATCCTTGTGGACGCTATGTTGGGTTTTTAACCTGCTGAGCCACAATGGGAACTCCCTTGGATTTGCTTTGTTGGAGATTAGGATTGGGATCTTCATGCTCCGGAAAATGTGCGTGGAGTTAACGAAAACAGGCAATTAGCTGAAGTGTTGACTGTGTATGTAGAGTGGTTAATAATTAGAAGACTGAAGTTTCCCACAATTATGCTATCTGTGTCAGCATCGAGTGGTACTCTAAAGATCTCAGACGATCTCTGTCTCTGTCTCTTCTATGGTCTTTCCTGACCATACGTCACAATGAACCACCCCCCCACCTTCATTCCATCTCGGAGCAAGCTGCCCATCTCCTTTATCACAGTGTTAAAGATTTGAATTACATATTTAATTATATTGACTTTAGTGTTTTTCTCTCCCACTACTGGATTCTAATGCCGTGAGGACAGGTAGTGTCTGTGTTTTCACCCTGGTGGATCCATAGCTCAGTATCCTGAGTGGCGCATAGTCATAGTACGTGCTTAATGAATATTTGTTGAGGCTGAAACATGAGTTGCTCGAATTGAAAATCCAGTTTGTGGCAGAGCACAGTCCTGTAGTTGAGAGTAATGTTATTTTGAATTGTGATACTTTTTTTCCTCTACAAATTTAAATCTTTTGGCAGAATTAGAACTGCCTTTTGTTTCTGTTCATTTTTATTTTATTTTTTGGCCATACCTACAGCATGTAGAAGTTCCCAGGCCAGGGATCGAACCAGTGCCACAGCAGTGACCCAGGCTGTTGCAGTGACGATACCAGTTCCTTAACCTGCTGAGCCACCAGGAAACTTCCTATTTTTATTTTGTAAGAGATTACGCATTAGTATAAAGGAGAATGAAGGTCAGTAATTATGATGAAGTATATATACCAAAGGATAGACAAGTGAGATACTATAATAAAGTACCTTCTAAAATTTTGCTTATTTTTTAAATTTATTTTTGACCCATAGCATATGGAAGTTCCCAGGCCAGGGATCAAACTTGTGCCACAGCAGTGACAATGCCAGATCCTTAACCTACTGAGCCACCAGGGAACTCCTGAAAATCACTTAAAAAAACATTTTTGCTTTGTATTTCCATAAGAAAAGTTCTCTGCCATAAAGACAAGCAGAGTTAGGGGAGTGCTTTCCCACTCCCTGAAGACTGACTTTCATGATTTTTCATCTCACTTATAATTTTACAGGTCCTATTGGTCTTGCAAAGATTGGATGCCTTTTTTTTTTTTAAACCTCATTTAGAGTAGTGCTTTCTTGAAACCCTGCTGCCTTCTTTGGCATCACTTTATCCTCTCTTGTGAAAAGAATCTTTCCAGTTCCATTGTTTAGCAAAAGTCATTTCTCAGCATAGATTGCCTTCCCCTCACTGGCGTCAGTGTCACTTGTGAGAATTCAGACAAGGCTGATGCCTTTCCATGAAGAGAAAATGAACTGGAGAGAAGATCAAGTATTTATATTTTCTATACGGGATCAGAATTTTAATGTCTTAGTCATTGTTTGAATGGCTCTATGGTCCAAATATATGTCAGTATTGTGTGCTGGCATTATCATTCTAGCATCAGCTAAGGAGAATGTGTGAACTGTTCCCGGGACACTACTGTGTCACTCCTCAAGAGGCTACTTCTTCGGGAGCTACACCTGCGTGTTCTCTGGTTCTGTGCAGACGTCTGCGTGGACTTGTAATGGGAAGATACCTGCATGGAGTTACAAAAGGAATGCCTAGGAAACCCGTAGGCCTTTCCAGTTTCCAGGGAAGGCATAATAGGAACAGGAAGCTTTCCTGAAGCGTAATCCCTACCTCGTGGGTTGTGGGACTGAGTCTTACTCCTAGCGTACATGGCACTTTGTGTCGAGGAGGTGAATAGAAATAAGTTCTAACTTTTCCCACTTCCCAACACAGGCATAAGTGTTTCATTGTGTTTCACTTTATTGTGCTTCACAGGTACTGGATTTTTTTAGTTTTTTGTTGTTGTTGTTGTTTATATATTGATTTTTTATTTTTACAAATTGAGTTTTTGTGGCAACCTTGTGTTTTCAGATGATGGTTAGTGTTTTTTCATCCTTAAAATCTATTTTTAAATTAAAGTATCTACATTGTTGGACATAATACTATTACACCCTTAATAGACCACAGTATAGTGTAATCGTAACTTTTATATGCATTAGGAAACCAAATAATTCATGTGACTTGCTTTGTTGAGATGTTTGATTTATTGCAGTGGTCTGGAGTATAAGCTGCAATATCTCTGAGGTATGCCTATATATTGGCTCAATTTTTAGGACTGACTTTTGATTCATCTTCCTTGCCTTTTTAAATTTTATTTTTTATTTATCTGTGCCCACAGTATGTAGGAATTCCCAAGCTAGGTATCGAACCCACACCAAAGCAGTAACTAGAGCCACAGCAGTGACAACACTGGATCCCCTGCATGCTTAACCCACTAAGCCACCAGGCCTTACTCCTTTTCTGTTGGTGCTGAGGTCCTTCTCTATACTAAAGCCCAGGGGTGGAGTTCCCACTGTGGTTCAGCAGAAACAAATCCGACTAGTATCCATGAGGATGCAGGTTTGGTCCCTGGCCTTATTCAGTGGGTCGGAGATCTGGAGTTGCTATGGACTGTGGTGAAGTTCGCAGACAAGGATTGGATCCTACATTGCCATGGCTGCAGTATAGGCTGGCAGCTACAGTTCCAATTCAGCTCCAGTGTCTGCAGCTCTGATTTGACCTCTAGCCTGGGAATTTCCATATGCCACAGGTGTGGCCCTAAAAAGCTAAAAAATAAAAATAAAAAAATAAAGCCCAAAGGCATTGGGCCAGAATCTCTGCTGAGCTCCTGACCCTGTTATCTCATGGCTGAGTTAAAAAGCCTGAGTCCTGCTGCCAGATCCCTCAGATGCCTAGATGGTGCCTCACAGGATTGTTGTGCCCATCATGACATTAGCATCAGCCTAGCTTAGAGCAAGAGCAGCAGCAGCAGCCTGGAACTCCTCCACTACCATCTCAGCCTTGGATTACCTCGCTGGGGGTTCGCTGCATGGATATTTGTGACACTTGTGTCACCAGCCCAACATGGAGCATCGTTGCACCTGATGGCCTCTGGCAGCCTTGGCCTCTCTGGTTCTTTTGCTCATTCTCTTCTCAATTACCTCTGTGTTCTGTCTGGTGTGCCTGCTCATATTACAGCAAATAATGCCTCTTAGGGGAAAAAGACATGGGAAGAGAAGGGAAGGTGGCTCCCCTAGAAACCTGCATAGGAACTTAGAAACCCTTGCTTTTCTCAGATGTTAAGAGGATGAAGGAGACTCTGTGTTGTTTTCTGGGGATATTCATGTTCAGTGCCAGCATCACTTTAAAGAAATGACGAGTCAGTCATGAGAAAGTAGTTTGTCTGTGCAGCACACCCCTTTCCTGATCATGGTGCTGCCTGACTGCCTGATTTTCTCCTGCTGTGTGGCCCAGGTTGACACGTCACAGCTAGAAGGGACCATGGAAAGGCTTTCATCTAATGCTTTCATTGCATACATTTACCTTTTAAAGAATTTAGGTCCAGAGAGTGAGCTGCATATACTTTCATTATAATTAGAAGTTTAATTTTGAGATAATACATCTTTCACAATTAGCATGCCATAACGCTCACTTTCTATGAATTTTCTCTGAACCTTATACCTGTATTATAAAACAAAGCATCTCTATCTAAATTGCCAAAATCTGCCTTGCTATGCAAACATAAAATAAAGGGTAATCAGGCTAGGATGATGCACAGAGAGAGTGAGGTCTGGCTGCAAACCTGGGCTGTGCCTCTGACTTCTGTATGACTGTATAATTCAAAAAGATACATGCAACCCAGTGTTCATTGCAGCACTATTTACAATAACCAGGACATAGAATCAACCTGAAAGTCTAACAGCAGAGGAATGGATACAGAAGATGTGCTACATATAAACAATGGAATATTACTCAGCCATAAAAAAGAATTAAATAATGCCATTTGTAGCAACATGGATGAACCTAGAAATTACCATACTAACAGAAGCTAGTATGGTAACTTTTGCTAACAGTGAAAGACAGATATCATATGATATCAGTTATTACATGTGGAATCTAAAAAAAAAGGATACATATGAACTTATTGGCAGAACAGAAACAGATTCACAGATTTCTAAAAACTTACGGTTACCAAAGGTGATGGGGGCAGGAAGGGATGGAATGGGTGTCTGGGATTGGCATATGCACACTGAGATATATGGAATGACTGGCCGGTGGGGACTTGCTGTATAGCACAGAGAACTCTGACCAGTATTCTGCGATAATCTTATATGGGGAAAGAATCTGACAGAGAATGGGTGTGTATATGTATATGTATGACTGAATCACTTTGTGTTGTAGCAGAAATGATTACAACCTTGTTAATCAGCTGTACGTCAGTAAAACCTTAAAAAATGAAAAAAAAGAAAGAATCCATCTGATGTTACTTCCCTGGCATAAGATTTATATCATTATTATATTATTATTCTGTAGAGTTGTGCAGATTCATTGAGAGAAAGCATCATAAGTACCCAGAAAAAAAAAAAAGCTTTTACAGAGCAAGTGCTCCAAGGATGTATTTTAATTTCCTTCGTGGCAGAAGGGCCATTTGGTGACTATTGGTTTAAATTTTTCTAATATCTTAATGTTCGTTATAGATAGATAACATAACTTGACTTTAGGTAAGGTCTGAGAACTTCTCCTCAGATCTCCTCACTATACTTATCTAGATATCTTGGAAAATCTTATTATTTTAATTACTGTAAGACTGTCTCCTGTCATCTCTTTTTTCCACCCTTCTTTATTTTTTCCTTTTTAATATTCAATGTTATGGAATATAATTACCTGATTATTAGAATTGTCTCCGTATTTATGATGAAACACCTTCCTTCCTTAGTTCAACTCCTAGCCTGGGAACCTCCATATGCCATAAATGCGGCCCTGAAAAGACAAAAGAAAAAAAGTATATATATATATATATATATATATATATATATATACACACACACACACACATATATATTCTAATTTACATATATATACTGCACAAGCACATATAAACAGAACCCAAAATGGACTTGGATTTGTTGTGTAGTCTCATGATTTAAAATTGAATTTTAATTTTGGGAGCATCTTAATGTTTATAGGTAGGGGAAGGATGAGAAAAGGAAAAATATATTTTGCCTTTCTTTATCTGAAGTTTGGTAACCACAAGAGGTTTACAGACAGCTGATTTAAGTGGTTATAGTGCTAATGAGGCCAGTCTTTCAGATTTGATCCCTAGGCCAACTAAATATATTGTTTTTTCTTAAGAGTAAGTCAGGAGAGAGAAGATACATCTTATCCTTGCTGAGAAAAACTGTGAGAGCAGTAAAACATGTAACTTTTATGTTCTTTATAGATGCAGTACATTTTATTATGCTTATCTCCTATGCTAATATTGTTAAAGTAATATGAAAAAATCAAATTGAAAAATGGCAGTTAGAACAAGAAGAAAAAATATGTAAGACTTGAGAGCACACGTTCTGAGTTTGTAACTGTGAGTTCCAAAAAATTCCTTGACTCTAAAAAGTGAGTAAGTCTTGAAGAGTCTAATTAGGCAATCAGTTGTGTTGCTTATCTGCATGTACAAAGAGCAAATGCAAAACCGGAAGTGACTACGTGCATGTTGCTTAATTAGTCCAATTAAACACCTGCCTAAGACTTCCTGGCTCAGCAAAGCCCCAGCGTCTCAAAATCACTAGCACATTTCTAAAAATATAATTTTTCAAAATGTAAGTATTTAATTTAAAAAAATTGTTGAACTATTCTCCATACTCTTTATGAAAAAAATAAATACATATGAATCATGCATTGCTTATAACAAAAAATTTAGACTGTGCAGTTAAGCTCATTTAATGCTGCCGTACCACTGTATTCAGCTTAGAAGTTTATAAAAGCATTTAATGGAAAAATTAAGGTGCATATCTAAAGAAAAGTATGGAAAATTTCATAAAATACTTGGAATCAACAGGGCTCCCTGTGAGCTCCAGAATACTTTAGGTAAGACACCCAAAAGTCTCTGAAATATCCCTGAAGAGGAGGTTTCTGATACTCTTTTGTTAACCCCTGTAAATTTTGACAATAGAAACTTGTGTTAAATTAATATTCTCCCACTTATTTAGTCCATCTCAGTGGCTACAGAAAATCTATATCATATATACACAGTTTACCATCATGAACCACAAATCAAGAGCTGAATTTTATTAGGAATTTGGGATGGAATGTGGGAATTCAGTATTACACAGCTAATAAGTGGGTGGGGCTCAAGTTCAAGTATTCTTATCTCATGTCCAAGACTCTTTTCCCTTATAATGTGTGTGTTCACTATTATTTTTGGAACACCTCTTTTGTTACTATCATATTTAAACTTCACAACGTCCCCATGAGGTGTATATTATTATTACTGTTATTATTATTTTATTTTTATGGCTGCACCCACAACATATGGAAGTTCCCAGACCAGGAATTGAATCTGAGCCTCTGTGACAACTCTTTATCTTTAACTCACTGCTCCAGGCCAGGGATGGAACCCAGGCTTCTGCAGCGGCCCAAACCACTGCAGTCGGATCTTAACCCACCCCGCCACAGCAGGAACTCTCAAGGTGTATATTATTACTGTCATTTTTCAAAATAGGAAACTGAGTCTCAGATTCTGTAATTTCTCACCCAGCTAAGACACCATAGCTCCAAAGCCTGCCTTCGCTCCACTCCCCTCACACCACTGCCTTTTGCTGACATTACACTCTTCAGTATTGCTTCAGTACCGATCCTCTAGACCCCATCCGGCGATTTCAATAATGCTAGTACAGATTTTAAAGAGAAATGATATCCTGAATTAGAAAATGAGATGCTTTCTTTTTTTGCGAATTGTCCAAATAAATGTTCACAAGAAGAATCTTGACAAGATAATTATGATCTGCTCATTTTTCCCTTTTATTTCATCAACAATTCCCTAGAACCTTGACATGTTTGAGAAGTGATGTTTAAGGAATGTAGCCAGACACTATGCAGTGCATTCAAGTGGAAAGCTGGCATTCTGTCTGTGACGAGATGACCCTACAGTAAAATGTCAATGTGGTCTTTATTCAAGCCATTGGCATTTTACCATTTGTAGCTTAATGGGAGAATAATAATGTATCCTTACGTATCAAATTCAGAAAGTGCCAGTAGATGATATAATTATATCTTTGAGAAAAAAAAATGGAACATTTCAAAAGGGCTATGTCATGCATACCATAATGAAATTGTGTAGCCACATCCATTTTCTAGCTATAAAATACAGTTGGTTTTGGTTTTAGAAATTTGTACTCAATGTAAAACGAGGCAGCTATGTGTTGAGCATTATCTTAGGGAAATAAACTGCCAGTGTCAGACAAATTAAAACCAGAATTCTTCTCCATCAGGGGGCTTTATGACTTCTGGCAAGCAAATTTCTCAGTGCTTGATGTTGCCATCGGAGTATTAGAGATAATACTGTCATTTTTTCATCCTCACATACACGTGATCTGTGTGTAATAAGCCAGACAGTTCTAGAGAGCACATACTGTTCAGGGTTCTATTATGGAAAGAATAAGGTGGCATTATTAGTCGTGATTAATCTTGATTCTAGAGATGAGACTAATCAACAATAAAAGGGTGGGATTTGGGTAGGATTATTTTTCTTTTTGTTTTTGGAAGAAACTCTTTTTAAATATGATAGTGGGAAAATATAGTCCCCCCACTCCCCCAGAATTCAGTAGGGTTTTGTGTTAAATGAATCCCCTTGTGGCTTGCAAGTACCATTCCCTTTATGTGAGACTAGTAATGTCGGTTCTGTTCCAAGTGCTAAGGGCTTATATACTTTTTAATTTTAGTATTAATTCCAGCTGGTACGTTTTTGAGTTTACCGAGAACCTAAAACCTCCTTACCAATACTTCCAAAAGGTGGCTTGAATTTCAAATGTATCGTACTTACCAGGACCTGGAATTTGATACAGTATTGTGAAAATATATGTCACTGGAGAAAACCGTGAAAGTCAAAGTATCACGGTAAGCATTTTAGACCGTATTTTCTCTCAGTGACTGAGTGTCTACGTGTGCACATGCATGGGGGGGAGGGGAGGTGGAGAGGAGGGAGAGAGAATATATTTTAAATTTTTTTGTGTAAGTATAGTTGATTTACAATATTCTATCAATTTCTGCTGTACAGCAAAGTGACCCATATATATATATATATATATATATATATATATATATATACACACACACACATTCTTTTTCTCATATTACCTTCCATCTTGTTCTATCACAAATGATTGGATATAGTTCCCTGTGCTATACAGTAGGACCTCATTGTTTATCCATTCTAAATGTAATAGTTTGCATCTGCTAACCCCAAACTCCCTGTCCATCCCACTCCACCCACCCCACCCGACCTTGGCAACCACAAGTCTGCTCTCTATGTCTGTGAGTCTGTTTCTGTTCTGTAGATAGGTTCATCTGTGCCATATTTTAGATTTCACATGTAAGCGATATCATATGGTATTTGTCTGTGAGAAAGGATATATTTAATGGCTACTGCAAAATTGAGAAAATGAACAAAATCATTTTTATCTCATCAGATGAAGTTCGTATCCCTGCTGGAAGAAAATTTCCTAAAACATTTAAGATGTTGGGTAAGAATAAAGAAATTAATGCTATGTATTATTGCTTCTGAATAGCCTAATCATTTGATTCTGTTTTGTTGTTAACTTAGAATTAGCAGGATTTATGCTAAAATCTCCTGGTTCATGTTAGAATTTGATTTTTTTTTCCTTTTTTTTAAGGTTACTGCAGGCTTTCTTTGTTTTGGCATTTGTTACTTTTGAAAGTTCTCTCTACTCAGTGTACTTAGTAGGAACAAATATTATCTTTAGCAGGTGAAATAATGAACAAGAGCGTGGTGATCACGTAATCAATCACTTGTGTTGTAACGACAATTTCGTGGACAGTTTTAGATGCACAATTAGAAGCGCTGTTTCCTGGAGCCCTGCTATCTCTTTTGTCATCTCCAGTGTTTGCTAAACATGTTGCTTTGTTTCTAAATAACTTTTTCGGATTCCTCAAACTGATTAATGTGTTTCTGGTAGCCAGTAATAGAGTTAATTGATCCTCCCTGAAACGCGCATAAGGCAGGTCTCCATGACAAGGTGAGGTGTAGCAGCTTTGTGTCCCAACCGTGCTGGAGTGTCATTTGCCTCATTATACTTTGGGTTTCACTTATCATATTGGTCCAAAGGAAACGGATAATTTAAGACCCTTGTGAGTGGACAGAAATAGAAGATGCATGTTGGTAGACAGTTGGTAAAGATTTCAGTAGGTGGAAAATTTGGCTGGTAGACAGTGAGGTGCATTGGGGCAGAAGTATTGAGGGAAGTATTCTGCCTTTTAGGATAGTTCAAGCATTTGACAGTAATTTCCTAAAATGCTTCCAGATTGAAAAAGGGGAGGGAAAATATTTATCCTCTAAAGTCACCCATGTTACAACTATGATTTCATATATTCACCAGCAAATGCAGTTTCTTTCTGTAAAAGAAGTATTCAGATGCAGTTTTTGCAGGTAGCAGATACCTGTCTCCTCCTTAAATACGATAAAAGTTTGTAAAAGGCCACAAGGAAAATTTTTAAAAGTGTCTCAGTAAGCATGTTGGGCTACATAATGAATAATTTTAGATACCTGTATCTCATAGGCTTATTTAACAGTATCTACAGGTCTGTCAAGAGTTTCCTAAAAATTTTAACAGGCCCCTTGAGATTTCATATTTAATAATTCTTAGATTCAGTAGTTGGATCTTAACCTGAAGAGAAAATTTGTAATCTGACTTGAGAAACAAATTTAATGTTATCTTAATCTCTATGTTGTTTGTTTTTTGCTGTAAGAAATCTACCATTAACTGGCCATCAGATTATTCCTAGGGCATTGAAATGGTATGAAGAGAATGACTTCTCAAAACTGTATAAGAAAAGGGCTTGGTGCTTTTAAACCTTCTCATATGGAAAATGGAAACTTTCCCAGCAATTCACAGAATGGAGTCTGTAAGAACCTGCATAAAAAGTGAGAAACATGTATCTACCAAATGTTATGATAGGAAACTATCATAACAGTTTTAAAAAAATGTTTGCATATGTTTGGGTATGTAAGTGTGTGTATATATGTGTGTATGTGTGTTATCCTTCTAAGTAAGTATACATTTCTGAACCTAATATATTATGTACATCATAAAATGTACATATTTTGTAGAGAACCGGGAATTCATACATTGTTGGTAGGAATGTAAATCGGTGCAGCCAATATGGAAAACAATATGGAGGTTCTTCAAAAAATAGATCTGTCATATAACCTAGCAATTCTACTTCTGGATATTTATCCAAAGTAAATGAAAAAAATGTCTGCATCCCATGTTCATTGAGCATTATTTGCATTAGCCACGACACGGAAACTACCTAAGTGTCCATGGATGGATGAATGAATAAAAAAAATATACACACACACGTAACACACACATACACACACAAAGCGATATTGTTTAGCCATAAAAAAGGAATGAAAACGTGCTATTTGTGACAACGTGAGTGGACCTTGAGGGCATTATGCTAAGTAAAATATATCAGACAGAGACAAATACTAGGGAGTTCCCGTTGTGGCTCAGCAGAAATGAACCAGACTGTTATCCAGGAGGTTTTGGATATGATCCCCGGCCTTGCTCAGTGTGTTAAGGATACGGGGTTGCCTTGAGCTGCAGTGTGGGTCTCAGATGCGGCTTGGATCCCACGTTTCTGTGACTGTAGTGTAGGCCGGCAGCTCCAATTTGACCCTAGCCTGGGAACTTTAATGTGCCATGGGTGCAGCTTTAAAATGCAAAAGAAAAAAAGACAAATACTACATGATCTTACTTATGAGTGGAACATAAACAAACAAACCAAAAACAAATTCGTAGATATAAGTTCTGGGGATGTAATATACAGGATGGCTAGTATAGTTAGTAAGATTGTATTGTGTATTTGAAAGTTGCTAAGAGTGCAATCTTAAAAGTTCTAATCACAAGAAAAAAGTTTGTAACTAAGTATGGTGATGGATGTTAACTAGACTTATTGTGGTGATCATTTTACAATATATATTGTATATGTGTACCTATTAACTATAAATAATACAGTGATGTATTTAATATAAGCTGCTGTAACAGATAAACTTCAAAATATCGGAGGCTTAACATATTAGAAATGGTCTTCTCTTTACATAATATCCAAAGGACAATTTAGAGACTTCAGCTCCTTTTCCAACTTATAGCTTCATCATCTTGAACACCTGGCTTGCAAATTTATCAGCTTGTGGGAAAAACCACAGAGGAGAGTATTAGTGGCCCGGGTTGAGAAGAACGCGCATCACTAAAACTCACATTCTCTTGGTGAGAATTCAGCCAGTTGGCCACATAAAGTCCAAGGGAGGCTGGGAAATGCAGTCTTGCCTTGTGAGCCAAAGAAAAAGCCATGGGTTCCATATCACCAATAGCACCAGGAATTCTTTTCCATTAACAATAATGAAAAGGATATGCTTACTTTTCACTGAAAGTGAATATAAAATACATACCTAAAATGGATACATTTTCTGTAGGTTTAACCTTTAAGTTTTGCAAGTCATAGTTGCTTGAGGCCATCATTAGCTAATATCTCAAGGAAACTGGAATGAGATTCATTGTTAGAAATAATGGCTGTAAATACATATTTCAACTCTTCAGCTCTGATTAGATTGTCTTTTCTCAGTCTCATAATGTAGCTGACAATGAGCTTGTATTAAGAGTAGGAGGCGGATCAGCCCTGCATTTCCTGACAGATAAATTATGTTGCATTTTTAGTACTATCTTTAAGCTCCAGTTTCTTTGGTGGGATCTTTAAAAAGTTTTTGGTCCATTTTGTGGAGGCGTGTGTGTATGTGTTTTACAATCAGTTAATATAACCCTTCAATCCACGTTACCAGGTATACATTAAAAGTGCAAGGCCAGGGAGTTCCCATTGTGGCTCAGTGGTTAACGAATCCGACTAAGAACCATGAGGTTGCGGGTTCGATCCCTGGCCTTGCTCAGTGGGTTAAGGATCTGGTGTTGCCCTGAACTGTGGTGTAGGTCACAGACGCGGCTCGGATCCCGCATTGCTGTGGCTGTGGTGAAGGCCGGCAGCTACAGCTCCTGTTAGACCCCTAGCCTGGGAACCTTCATATGCCACGGGTGCGGCTCTAGATAAAGGCAAAAATACAAAAAAAAAAAAAAAAAAGTGCAAGGCCTCTTCTACTGCCTCTTCCTGGAATCTGTGGACCCCACTTTCCTCTCAAGATACCGTGTTGGTCATACGTGGCTCAAGACCATTTGATGTCGGGGTGGGGTGGTAGTGCAAGTTTAAGTCCTTATTGGAAAAATTACTCTGGTTTAATTTCCACTTATAGACAAAAACCAATATAGAGTCCTGGCAATTTTTCTGGCTCTCACCAATTGTCCTTTACTCCCCATACAGTGTGTACACTCAGTATGCAAATCCACTGACTTTAAAGAAGGAGGATGTCAAACCAAGTGACCCTGTCAATCAAAGATTACAGTACAAAGACTTGATAAATTTGGGGGGTGGGGATGAAGTAGAAATTTTGATCAACTGAATCTTTAGTTATATAGTGTTGATTGGAAAATATTTTTTTATTTATTGTAGTCTCAGATTTATGTCTCCTCTTTCTTGTAGCAGTCTAGTTGCATTTTATTTCATTTTATTTTAACCATAGTAAATCCAAAATAGTGAATCATGAACATAATTTAGTCATTCTTCACAGTTTTTAGGGACATTAAAAAGACATGGGATTTCCTCAGACGGGCACTGATTTAGCATTTTTAAAAACAGAAACATCTTTTTACTTAAAATCTCTAATCTCAGAAATTGCTGCTTCGGTAAATTCTAACATTGCTTCAGTGTTTTAATTTTGAGCATCATTTTTTATTACTCTAAGTTTAGACATTGAAACTTGCACAGATTCTAGGAAAACATAGATTGTTAGATCTTTTCAGTAAGTTTGTTTCTTGTAATTGTTCGATTTACCATGTTTCATCAAATCTAAGATGGCATCAATTTTTAGATGCATATTTTAAGTACCTGTAAGAAAAAAATAAAATTCTGTCAAATATATCTTTTAAATGATACAGATTGTAGGATTCATCCTCATTTTGCATATGTAAAAGTGTGGAAAAAAAGTATTATCTTCAAATTGACAGAATATCTATCTATGAATCAATTTTTGCTTTTTAGGGGTGCACCCATGGCATATGGAAGTTCTGAGGCTAGGGGTCAAATCAGAGCTACAGCTGCCAGCCTACACCACAGCCACAGCAATGTGGGATCCGAACTTAGTCTGCAGCCTATACCACAGCTAACCTCAATGCCAGATTCTTTCCTCAATGAGGCCAGGGATCGAACCTGCATCCTCATGGATCCTAGTTGGGTTCATTAACCACTAAGCCACGAAGGGAACTCCGACAGAATATATTTTACTGTCTTCCATAAAAGATTTAGATTTTAAAGGAGGTATAAAGTACTGAAGGCTAACCTACTTTAAAGAAAGTGATTTTTAAAAAATCCAAGATGAAGTATAGATAAGGAGCAAAGATTGAGACTAATACAGTAATTATAATCATCTAGTTATATGCTTTATAATACTTGGGTTAAGCTTTTTTTATTTAAGTCAGTGCAAAAATGAATGATTAATTTATTACACAATTTAATGTCCATGAAATAAAATCAAACCAGTTTCTAAAAAGAAACTCTGATATTCTTGGTGATAAAGTCATACAGAAATTTCTCTGTAATGTGCATAATGATATCTATAATCTTAAAGTACACACAGTGAGCTTTCTAAAACTCTTTTGGTAGTACCTTCCACTGAGGTAAATTATATCATACTAAGACAGATCATACTAAGACAGTTGAAACATTTCTGCCAGTGGCCAATATAATACTGTTTCTCTCTTTGCTTTTTTGCTTTAAGTTAATGTGTTTGGGATTTTATAGTAGGTGGGGAGAGAGGTGAACTGAACTTCCTTCAAACAAAACTAAATGTGTTTCTCTCAGGAAGGCTTTTGGATGGCAGTGAATCTAGACCATACTCCCTGTAAGTTACAAGATACTGAGCTGCTTATGCTGCTACTTAGTATGAAGTAGCATACTTTAATAGAGTGTGGGAAATGTTAGCTTAACATCCTTTAAGAAGCTTCCATGTGGCTCCGAGTTCATGTTGTGGCTCAGCAAGTTAAGAACCCAACTAGTATCCATGAGGATGTGGGCTCGATCCCTGGCTTAACCATCCTGGGTTAAGGATTGGGTTAACCATCCTGCATTGCCACGAGCTGCAGTGTAGGGCACAGGTGCAGCTTGGATCTGGCATTACTGTGGCTGTGGCGTAGGCCGGGAGCTGCGGCTCTGATTCGACCCCGAGCCTGGGAACTTTCATATGCCACAGGTGCAGCCCTAAAAAAAGAAAAGAAAATCCTTCAAGGAAAGTTGATTTTCTTCTGAAGAACAGGTGCCTAAAGAGAAGGTCACCCTATTTCATCTTGGCTTACAGACACTAGTGAGACACTTGCTAGGAAATAAGTTTGAATCTCTTCTAATCTAAAGATGAATGGACAATCCAGGGCCCAATTGATCCACTCTGTAAATTATAACCACAGAAATTTTAGCCTAGAAGAAAATGTAATATAACTGGATATTTTTCTTGGCCATAGATATTCCTCAATACCCGATCATAGAATGTCTGTTTGGGGGTTAATTTCTGAAGTCTACATGTTGGCGTTACATATCTTCCTTGACTTAGAGTGGGGTTATGTCCCTATAAAGCCATTGTAAACTGAAAATAGTGTAAGTCGCAATTCATTTGATACACCTAACCTACTGAACATCATAGTTTAATAGAGCCTGCCTTAAATATGCTTAGACCATAGCTTACAGTTGGACAAAATCATCTAATACAGAGCCTATTTTACTTATTATTTTATTTTATATTTTTTATCATTTTAGGGCCATGCCCAGGACATACGGAAGTTCCTAGTCTAGGGGTCGAATCAGGGCTGCAGCTGTGGCCTACACCACAGCCACAGCAACATGGGATCAGAGCTGTCTGTGACCTACACCACAGCTCATAGCAATGCCAGATCCTTAACCCACTGAGCAAGTCCAGGGATCAAACCCGTGTCCTTCTGGATCCTAGTCGGGCTTATTACTGCTGAGCCACCATGGGAACTCCTCCACAGAGCCTATTTTAAATAAGGTGTTGAATACCTAATGTGTTTTATTGAATACTGTATTGAAAGTGCTAAATGGAATTGTTGCCTGAGTGCAGAATGGTTTTGTAAGTGTTCCTCTTGTCTTCTTGGGATCATGGGTTGACTGGGAGCTAAGGCTGCCGCCTTACATCACAAGACCGTATTGTAACCACAGATTGCTAGCCTGGGAAAGATCAAAAATCAAAGTATGGGAGGAGTTCTCGCTCTGGGGCAGTGGGTTAATGATCCAGCTTGTCTCTGTGGCATTGTGGGTTTGATCCCCAGCATTGCCGCAGCTGTGGCTTGGATTCCATCCCTGACCTGAGAACTTCTATATGCTGTGAGGGAGGCTGAAAAAGGAAAAAAAAATATATATATATATATATATATTCATATATATATATGAAACATAGTTTCTGTTGAATGCATATCACTTTCTCACTGTTGTAAAATCGAAAAATCAGTAAGTCCAGCCATTATAAGTCAGAGACCATCTGTGTATTCTTCACGATAAAATACTTGAGAAAGGTATGCCAAAGCGGGAAGGCTTACCTTATGGCCCTATTGAAGAGTTGAGGGTGAGTCTACAAAAAATAATAACTTAAATGGGAAACATATAGGCTCTCTTTAAAGCAATAATTAACTAGTAGCAGTTCAGGTCTGTTTTAGATTAAATAATAAAACCTTATCTTCAGAGTTTAGGAATGCAGGCTTCCAGGACTCGGTATTAATGAACATACATCCTAATGTACACTGTGAATATCAGATAACTGGGAGGAAATTTCAAAGACAAAGAGACAGAATTATTCTTTATTTTATCCCTCTTTAAATTACTAGTGCACCATTAGAAGATGATCGTTTCTGATTCTGACTTTTGAAACTGTGAAAGCATCAATGACGATTATTCTTATAATTTACTTTTTTTTTTCCTTGTCCAAAGTGGGATGTGAAGTTGTTGTGTGTGGGAAGAAAAGACTGGTTCAATGAAAAATTCTCAGGCAGTGGTTTCTCTCGCAGGGATGTCTTACTTTGGTTATCAGTGAGCTGCCGTAAATTTACATTACCTCCTCCTTTTGCTGGAGCATCAGTGTCACCAGGCCGGTCTCCTTTTCTCTCCAAAAGGCGCAGCACATTTACCGTAAATAACAGCGAGGGTGCTGCTAGGACGTAACTTCTATGGGACTACACCACAAATTGGGCATATGCCTTACCCTATATTTTATAAGCAAAAGCACAAGCCATATTTTCATTTACTGTATGATTGCTAAATGAATAGGTTATCAAGGGGTAATTCAAGACCTCATTTGACTCATTACTTGGCATTGTTTATTTAACTTGGCTTTTTTCAAAACCTGACCAAAGCTTTCTCCTAGAGGCTTCATGTTATCAAAATATTTCCATTTGAGCATTTAATTTTTTTTTTTGTCTTTTTGCCTTATCTAGGGCCACACCCGCGGCATGTGGAGGTTCCCAGGCTAGGGGTCTAACAGGAGCTGTAGCCGCCAGGCTTCGCCACAGCCACAGCAACGCGGGATCCGAGCCGTGTCTGCAACCTACACCACAGCTCACGGCAATGCCGGATCCTTAACCCACTGAGCGAGGCCAGGGATCGAACCTGCAACCTCATGGTTCTTAGATTCGTTAACCACTGAGCCACGAAGGGAACTCCCATTTGAGCATTTAACTCCCTTCTGTCTTTAGAAGAGTTTTCCTCTTCAAGGAATTTTTCATTTATCTTCAGTTTCTCCTGGAGTAACTCGTTCTGATAATTTGGTTTTTACATACTCACCTCACAGAGCTCTTGCTTTTTTCTTTTTTAATTCTACAATAGTAATCAAATCTCTGTGTTATGTTAGCTGAGTAATTACAGCAAATGAAATGCTTCAGAGCAACGCGACAGCAGAATTCACAAAGACTTACTCCTCACATCTGCAAAGTGCATGAATCTACAAAATGGTGCCCAGGTTATCTTTTTTTATTTTTAGCTTTTGCTTCTCTTTTATTGATTTTCAGGGGAGCTCAGATAATGACTCACTTTGTAGCATTCACATCGGTTCACTGTTACTTTTCCAATTTCCTTATGATTGTCTAATAGAGGAGATTGCCTTTCAACTGCTCGGTCAATTCATCAAAGAATTGCTTTTAAGGATTTATCATAGGTCATGGCCCCTAAATTAAGAAGAAAAGTTTATCTTTAGAAGTCATTGCTTTGTCTCTTTTTACTTTTTTGGCTGCAGTTAGACTGCTGTTTTTAAAAGTAAAGTCCATAAATCATACATACCTTATTTCATGTGATGACTGAAATATCCTATCAGGGACTCATGGGCAGAAGCCCTGTAGGGTCTAGGAATTTGCCTTCTAACAGACATCTGGGTGATTCTAAGGTATGATAAAGCCTGATGTTCCTTGTCCTAGAAATCAGTGTGTCTCAGATTTTAATATGCATATGAATTACTTAGGGATATTGTTGAAATGCAGATTCTCTTTTAGTAGATCTAGAGTAGGGCCTCAAAGGATACATTTCTAAGAAGCCCCCGGTGACAGTGATGTCTTCCAGAGCTCACTTTCATTTGTCTACCCTATGAGTAAGGCTTACACAATCTATACTGTTGTTGGTTTCAGGCAGATGTAACAGAGTTGCCAAGACAGAGTGACTTGGTGACCTCACTATGGCTTATTGTTTTGGAAGAAGGCTTCCATGTCAGTTGAGCTTGTACATCCTGGAAGCAGAAAACTGATCAAGTAGCAGAGACATAGTCAGATAAATTATTCTGTAATAAAATGCATTTCAAGGAAAAGAAAGGAATGCAATGACGTTTGCTACTACATTACAGTCATTATGTAAAACTTGAGGATCTGCTCTTAGGACATTAGATGATGAGTAGTCTACACCAGCCTGAGTCTGACGGTTTTATACTCAGGTCGCACCACTGTGATATCTGAAAACAGTGGTGCCCATTCTCTGGTCATTGCCAAGGTTTTGTATTGGCCAGGGTCCATTGGAACTATCTTTATGACAAGGTCTTAGGATCGTTGACTACTTACTTATGCTCTCGTCCGTGAGATACAGGTTTCTTCTCTTCTTTCATGAGAGGCAGAGACATTGAGGAGATATCTGAAGTAGGACTAGAGAAAGTCCAGTGTCCTTCTAAGCTGAGGTTGGGGAGCCCACAGAGAGGGACCGAGCTGAGGATTTGGAGAGAGGTTGACGTAGCTAATGAATCTGAATGACATGATCAGAAGATAGTTTAAAAGGGTGGTGATAGCAGCAAGGCTTTCCTTGTGTAGGAGGGAGGAAGATAAAGACAGTTTCAGAGAGAAGTTTGATGGTCCTTTGAAAAGCTCCAGGAGTTTAGAAAAGGAAAAGATAATTGCTAAGAGAATTCTCTCGGAGACATTTCCAGAAGGAAGTAGAGTTGAGTCAATAGCACTAAATTTGACACAATAGTACGATAATAATTTGATTTTTGCAACTTATTAATTGCCTTAGTGAGAGATCAGTTTAAGAGCACTCTGCTACAGGAGGTGTGAAGACGAAAGCAGAATTTCAGTGGGTTTATAAAATGAATGGAAAGAGAACATGAACACTTTAACGCATATGCTTCTCTTTTTAGAAAAAAATGTTGACAATGACTCATAAAATCTAAAGCCTTAGCTTGGCTTTCAAAGTTTTGCTCCACCATATCTGTTTAACTTGGTTTCCTATATCATTCATAGAGAGAGACATCTTCTCAAGTGAAAATGATCTCCTTGCTACCTAGAAAACACCATGTCCATTTTTACATGTCAGTGTTCATGCTATTACTCTTAGTCTCTGTTGCTGGAACTCTGTTTTCTGTTTGTTTGTTTTTCTTTTTCCTACTGCACAAAAGATGTGCTTGCAGTTTGTTAGCGAGCAAAGCAGAGTGTGTGGATCTTGAATGACTCTTGCCTTGAGTAAAAGTTGGTGTAGGAATTAGAGAGAGTACCTGGCTGAGGTGGGAGGAGTGTATCATTCAACCAGGAATTTCTGTAGAATAACCATCTCTTAATAACCACCTCTTAACCATGCCAACAGGCTGCACTAAACATTTGAAAGTCTACAAGCCCCATATACCCAAGACCTAATTCCACCTGGATATCAACCAGGCACAGATATCTACAGACTCCAGAGCTCTTGGTGCATTTCTCTATTATTTAGATCATCTTTTATGGCTCTTCATTATGATTGCAATTTTCTTCACAAAGCATGAGTATTTTGTGTTATGGTTATCTATGATAGCATCAATTTATGGGGTATTTTAAACTAGATTTTCATTTGTAAAACCATTGTGTTAGATTTGTGTTGCATATCTAGTATTTAGCTACCTTGCTCTTTGCTCTTACAGTGGTTCTAATAGTTTGTCTTTTAATTCTTTTGTGTTTTCTTTTTGTTTGTTGGTTTTGTCTTTTTAGGGCCACATTTGCAGCATATGGAAGTTATAAGGCTAGGGGTTGAACTGGAGCTGCAACTGCAGGCCTGTGCCACAGCCACAGCAACGCTGGATCTGAGCTGCATCTGTGACCTACGCTGCAGATTGTGGCTATGCTGGCTCCTTAACCCACTGAGCGAGATCAGGGATTGAACCCACATCCTTATGGATACTAGTTGTGTTCTTAAACCACTGAGCCACAATGGGAACTCTCTTTTGCATTTTCTTGATACAGTCAGTTTCTCTAATAAGTAATGACAATTTAGTGTCTACCTTTGTAATATTTATATCTTTTTTCTTGTCTAATTTGTTGACTTTGTCTTTCAACAAAGCACTGAACAGCAGTGGGGAAAGTTAAAATTGTTTCTTTATTCTAAACAATTATTTCTTTATTAAGATGTGAGTATTTAGGGAGCCTCATAATTTTCCTTCTGTTCTCTCTTACATCCCTTTATGTTCTTCCACACATGAATAAATGAGAGCTCTTTCTAAAAGAGGACTAAACGGATTCACTTCATTTGAAAGTAATCACATTTTTCTTAGGAACTTTCTGGTAATGTTCCATGTTTGTTTTTTCCCACATAAAGGTCACTTGATACTGACTTATTATGAGATTTACCTAAACTGTGTTTAATGCAGTAATGCACCATGAGATAAACAGAAAAACTGCAATTTGTTTGCTTTTACAAAAAACGAAACACGATATAGTCATTTAGCTCTTCCGATAGATTCACTGTCAGCTTCCACTTGCCCAAATTGTCGATGTGCTTAAAGGTAACGGCTCTCCCCCATCCATATTTGTTTCTAATTTGAGAAGACTGAAAAATCAGATCACACAACTTTTCAGAATTATGTGTAAAATGAGCACAGATCAGATATTAGTGAGAATAGGAATATTTTCCTCTAAAAAGGAATCTAGCCTGAACAGAGAACTAATAGACACTGTAATGAATATAGACAACGATATTGTACTGTGACGGTGTAAAGTGATAGAGGTAACAGGTATCCAGTATCACTGCAATGGCAATCATATTACAACATATACATGTATCAGATTAATATCTCTTAAATTATGCAATGTCAGGTTGTATCTTAAATTCAACAAGTATATTTGATTAAAAATAATAATAAATGACACAAGTGAACCTATCCACAAAGCACAAACAGACTCAGGGACATAGAGTCTACCAAGGGAGGAGAGGGAACAAAGTGAGATGGACAATGGACAGGGCGTTCGGGGTTGGTCGATGCAAACTATTACGTTTAGAATGGATAAGCGATGAGGTCCTACTGTACAGAGCAGGGAACTATATCCAGTCTCTTGGGAGAGAACATGATCAAAGTATGAGGGAAAGAATGTATATATATGTATAACTGGGTCACTTTACTGTACAGCAGAAATTGATACAACACTGTCAATAAATCAACTATACTCAAATAAATAAAGGAAGAAAAAGTATCTAGGAAGTGATGGAGTCAGGATTTGAGTTAAAATCGAAACTGAGTTAAATAAAATGGCACGTGGTTATACATAAAAAAATGCAAATGGAAGATTTTTGAGATGTTTTGCTGTGTTTGCTTAGGGGCGTAAGTGCCTGTTTCTAGGTTGTGGCTCTTTGGGGCAACAGAGGTTCTTGGAAGAGAAGCATGTCATTGTGTTAGAGTAGATCTTCACTAAGGTGAACTTGCTTGCACTTCAGAAAGGTAACTTTGGAGACAGGCTGTCTTTTTTCTGACGGTTGCCTCTGTGGGTGGAATGGAAAAGACTCTCATGGGTTACTGGCTGCATACACATTTTACAGCTAATGTTTTCTCACAGTCTTATTCTTAATGATTTTATCTTTCTTTTTCTGTGTTTATACTTCAATGTCCTTACAAAGTCCTTCTTTAATTCACTGTATCTAATTATTTGGCAGTCAAAAGAAAGCCAAATACGACAGTTCCCAATGCTGTATGAACCACATCTTGAGTAATGGTTTCTCCTGTATTGATCATCTTAGTTCACATTTATTCAATACCTCTTTTTTTTCTTCTGTTGTTTTCTCTTGCCCGATAAACTGACAGGACGTTAATTGTGACTTTGACTAATCACTTTGCTTGCTCTCAGAGGAAAGCAAATAGAAACAACAGCATTTAGAATTTTTCTGTGGACAAGCTTTCTCGACAACCTCCAATAAAAGCTTTAGTTTGCTAACCAGGACACATGTCAGTGAAAAAAAAGCCACAGCACCCACGTTCTTGTGAAGCTGATTTAAAAAAAAAAAAGGGCAGAGGTAGAGATGACTGGCTGAACAAAATATGGAACAATTGCATTCATTTCTCTCACCAGCTTCTCACTGGCAGAAAATAAACGTTCAGAAGTCTATAGGAGATAAGTTGTTTAAAAGATATTAAAAGCTTAGTTAGGAGTTCCCATTGTGGCTGAGCAGAGGCGAACTTGACCTGTATCCATGGGGATGTGGATTCCATCCGCTTGGCGGGTTAAGTATCCAGCGTTGCCATGAATTGTGGTGTAGGTCACAGATGTGGATTGGATCCCACTTTGCTGTGGCTGTGGGGCAGGCCAGCAGCTCTAGCTCTGATTCGACCCCTAGCACTGGAACTTCCATATGCCGTGGGTGCAGCCCTGAAAAGAAAAAAAGCTTTGTTAGTGATTAAATAGCTCTAGATGCAGTGCTCAGAGAAGTTTGGCAGTCGAGTTATATATCCAAATTATGACACTTAGAAAAAGAGTGATAGCGGAGATCTCATTACAATTCTGGGAATTTTAGTGGGTTAACCAAATGTTGAGACTGAATCATTCTGCCTCCTTGGATCAGATTTATCATTTTGGTTTTATGAGATGAAATCAGAAGTAGCAAAACTCTTACAAAAAAAGTGTCCTTGGTAAGGGATACATAAATAATGGGTATTGATGGCCCACCATTTATTAACTGCTTCTTCATCTCTGCCCTGACTTTTGGGCTCAGGATTGAATATTGGTTCTCCCGACTCAAAGCTCAAAGACAATTTCACAGTCTCTTTTCTCTCTTCCCTGAAAGTGGTTACTCCAGCTAGCACTCTACTGATCAACGTGTGAAAGTTCCACGTCCAGTGCCTTTGAGACCTGGAGCTTCTGGCAAGTCTGTGGTTCCTCCTTATTTACCAGCTTTTTTTTCTACCTGAAATTAATAGCTGTTAATTTATATGCTAATCCATGTAATGCCACGTTTTCCTTAAGATGAGGCTATGTGATGTGCAGTCATGGTTAATAAGCAAAGGATATTTAAAAATTAAGAGATGATAATATGCTGTTTCTAGACAGCTGTGCAGAGTCATTTTACAGTTGTTCTTTAATGTTTAAGGTGACGACCCTTGTCAACACAAGCAACAAAGGCCCATCTGGTAAAAAGAAAGGGAGATCAAAGAAAGCCCATGTACTGGCTGCGTCTGTAGAGCAAGCCACTCAGAACTTTCTGGAAAAGGGTGAACAGATCGCTAAGGAGAGTCAAGATCTCAAAGAAGAATTGGTGGCTGCTGTCGAGGACGTGCGCAAACAAGGTAGGCAAAATAATACTGTTCTGGAGGGACGTGCATTGAGGTGTAAAGAGTGGGTTTTTTTTTCAATGAAAATAAGACTGCTCAAAAGAATAGTCTTATTTTTTTTCCTCACTAGCTGCACTTGTCATTTTTAATTTTGCTGGAATTAGGTGCATAGACAGAGATTTTTTTGGTTTTGGCACTACAGCACTGCTACAAACACTCTGTGTCTGCTGTTGCTTCAAAATCTTCAGATTGTTTTCTCCCAGTAGATGAAACCAGACTCTTGTGTTCAACTCAGGCTTTAGGGAGGATGGGATGAGAAGACATTATATTTATAGAGTCACCGAAAATCCAAAATTTTAAGGATGAAGGGAGGAGAGGAATGTAAAGTAGAGTGATAAAACTATTGTTTCTTTGTATGATTCCCAAATTTGTATTTTCAGTTTACAAAACTCTGTGTATCTGGTAACCTAGTGATCAATTATACAACTAGTAAATTGGCTATAGTACTATTCATTCAGCATATTTTTAAAAATTTAATTGTGCTGAAATACACATAACGTTAAGATATATCATCTTAACCATTTAAATGTATAGTTCAGTCATGAAAAGTGTATTCACATGGTTGAGTAGCCAGTCCCCAGAACTTTCTCATCTTCCAAAACTGAAATTCTATATTTGTTAAATAACCCCCAGTTTCTCCCTCCCCTTCTCCGCTGGCAACCACTATGTGACTTTATTTTTCCATGAGTTTTATTGCTCTAGATGTATGTGGAATCATACAATGTTTGTCATTTTGTGACTAGATTATTTCACTTAGCCTAATGTCCTCCGAGTTTATCCATGTGGTAGCATGTTTCAAAATGCCATTCCTTTTTAGGGCTAAATAATATTCTATTGTATATTTATACTGTATTTTCTTTATCCATTCATCCATTGACAGACATTTGTATTTTCACCTTTTGCCTATTGTGAGTAATTCTGCTGTGAATATGGTTATACAAATATCTCTCTTCATGACCTTGATTTCAGTCCTTTTGGATTTTGATCCAGAGGTGATATTGCTGGATCATATAGTAGTTTTATTTTAATTATTTGAGGAATCTCCATACAGTTTCTATAACAGATTCTACTAACAGTGCACAAAATTTCAAGATTCTCCACATCCTTGGCAGCACTTGTTATTTTCTGAGTTGTTTTTTTTTTTTAAATAATAGTCATCATAATGGGTGTGAGGATAGCTCATTGTGGTTTTGATTTGTGCTTCTCTAATTAGTTATGTTAAAAATCATTTCATATAGTTGTTGCTTGTATTTATATCTCCTTTGGAGAAATGTTTATTAAAGCCCTTTGCCCATTCTTTAATCAGATTATTTATTTTATTGTTGTTTGTTGTTGTTGAGTTGTAAGAGTTCTGTATATCGACCCTTAATCGAGTATTGTTTTGCAAATATTTTTTCCCATTCTATAAGCTACCCTTTTCACTGTGTTGTGTTCTTTGATGCACAGAAATTTTTAATTTTAAAATAGTCTCTTTCAGCAACTTTAGTTGAAAACTCAAAGATATTGTGAAATTAAAACAGACTCCTACCTACCAACCTGGCCTCTGTCCTCAATTTTGTATCTAAGTGAGTGCCACACACACGTATCCATTGCAGAAATCTTAGTATCATTCTGCTACTTCCAAATACAGCCTGTTAAAAAGGCCTATAGATTTTAACTCCTAAATATCTTTGAATTGATCGATTTCTGTTTGAGTTACTCAGAAGCACCTTGCTTTGCCTCCCTCAGGTCCTTTATAAACACTGTCTCCTCTTAGGCGGTTACGGATGGCTCAGGCTGCATATCCCAGATCAAAGAACACCTTCCCAGGGAAACGTCCCCTGATATTCCTGACATAGGTTTTCATGGTGTTTTTTTTTTTTTTTTTAACTTGTCACTCTCCACAAGATAATTTAATATTTGGGAGGTAACTTGATTGATACTGTTCTTCACTGCCACACAAGAAATGAATGGAGGTAGAGACCACGCCGTGTCTCTTATGATTATTGACCATCCATGCTTAGTACTCATAAGACTTCAATAACCATTTGTTGCATGAGTGAAGGAATAGATGAATCAATGTTCTATCCCCTTTCTTCTTGCAAACCTACCTCTTTTTAAATTCAAAGATGGGTATTTGGTCTCTGGAAATCCCAAGCATCCTTCCACACCAATAACTGCACATCTTCTCAGTGCCGTCTTCTTTCCATCCTCTTCTTCACCCTAAAAGTTAATTTTATTGACATTACACTCATGTAAATTGTTACTTTAATTTGAAATATTAAATTTTGCAAATTTCATCCAGTGTCAATGCAGTATATTTGTTATGTTTTAGCCACATGAAAACTTCCATGTTTCCAAGTGCTATTGAAAACCGGTATTCCTTCTGAATTGCAGATGGACGCTCGTTTGTATTTATACATCTCTAGCCTGGATAGTATTTTTTTCTTTTTTTACGTTGGCTAATATATAATGAATTTCACACATTTAAAATAAACGATTTGGGAGTTCCTGCCATGGCTCAGAGGAAACGAATCTGACCAGTATCCATAATGATACTAGTATTCAGTATTTAGGATGCAGGTTTGATCCCTGGCCTTGCTCAGTGGGTTAAGGATCTGGCATCGCCATGAGCTGTGGTGTAGGCTGGCAGCTGCAGCTCTGATTCGACCCCTAGCCTGGGATCCCCCATAAGCCGCGGGCACAGCCCTAAACAAACAAACAAACAAATAAATAAAATGATTTGATAAGTTTTGACAGATGTATAAACTTTGAAACCATCACCACCATCAGGATGGTGAATCTCTCTTTGTACAGAGGGTTTCGATTAACTGGTCCCTAGGTCATTTTCTCAGATATTTGTCTTTTATGATGTTAAACTTTCCCATTTATTTTCTTCACCAGCCTCTTAGCTTTCCCTTATTTTTTTTCTTAGAAGTTAGTTTTCACACCTGTAGAAATTAATGCCTTAGAATTCTCAAACCTTGTCTGAAATGGTGTTTTGTGGATGTAATGTAATAACTAACATAGTTCTTGGCCAGAGAGCCCTAGGAATGTTAGAGTGAAAAATTATAACAGTGCTAATTTAGGACAGTTTAGCATGGTTGTTCTTCTAGAGGATATTTTTAATTTCAACTAAATTATCCGTTTCTCGTTACAGAAAAACTGTGCAGAAGAAACAATGCTTATGTGTTGCCTGCATTAAGCCCAACTGCCACATGTCCCTTTTTCTGAATTCAAGGGTCAAATTCAAGGAAACATTGAAACAACAAATTTTACTGGCAAAAGCCGTTGAAATTCTCTTTTCTGATTCTCTCACTTCAGGTCTTTCTCGCTCTCAAATACACTTCATATGTGTATTTGTCCTCAGGCCTGCCTTCCAGTTCTGCATCCACAGGCTCTTACCTGCTTCTTCCTTCAGTCGGTTCTTTACTGTGTAGTCTTAGTCTGTTTGCCCATTTACCCAGATTGTATTCAGAGGTGAGAGCCTCTGTTGATTTTCACAGAGAGATGGGGGGAAAGGAAATAAGTGAGGAGTAGGGAAGGAATATTTAGTCACTGAGACGCTTTCCTTCCATCATGAAATCTACTTTCTGGAGTTTGCTGGTGGCTCAGTGGGTTAAGGATCTGGCCTTGTTACCTCTATGGGTGGGTCACTGCTGTGGGTTGGGTCACTGCTGTGGTGTGCATTTGATGCCTGGCCCAAAAAAAAACAAAAAGAGAGAGAGAGAGAGAGAAATCTACTTTCTAATATATAAAATGATATTCAGGAATTATGGAAACACTGACATTTAGAAACTATCAAACTATCTCCTCCTTTCAAGTGGCTTTGATATCCACATATGTGTTTTGTTTTGGTGGGTTGTTTTTTGTTTTCTGGTTTTTTTTTTTTTTTTTTTTGACTTTTTAGGGTCATACCTGCAGCAAGTTCCCTGGCTAGGGGTTTAATTGGAGCTGCAGTTGCCGGCCTACACTGCAGCCACAACAGCACCTAACATAAGCTTCATTTGCGACCTACGCCACAGCTTGCAGCAATGCTGGGTCCTTAACACACTGACTGAGGCCAGAGATCAAACTCACATCCTCATGGATACCAGTTGGGTTCTTAACCCATGGAGCCACAATGGGAGCTCCCATATATGCATATTTCTTATATGAAATGCAGTTTAGGAATTCAGTCTATTAGAGATAATCATTTACTATTAAGCTGTTTTTGCTTCTGTAAATCAAATGGTCAAAAGGATTGTTGCTTTTAAAAACATTTTCAGCCTGAGTAAATGCCTGAAGTTTTAATATTGTACATCTCCATTTTCAGATTTTGTGTGCGTGTGTCTTTTTAGGACCTCACCTGCAGTTATGGATGCTCCCAGGCCAGGGGTCCAGTTGGAGCTGTAGCCGCCGGCCTACACCACAGAGCCACAGCAACACGGGATCTGAGCTGCGCCTGTGACCTACACCGCAGCTCACGGCAATGCCAGATCCTTAACAGCTCACGGCAATGCCAGATCCTTAACCCACTGCGTGAAGCTAGGGATCGAACCTGCATCCTCATGAATACTAGTCAGATTCATTTCCACTGAGCCACAACAAGAACTCCCCATTTTCGGATTTTTAATATAGAGCTGTTTCTTGTTGTTTTGAAGTTTCACCAACATTCATGATTATAATTACTATAATCTGTCAAGATTAGATATGGAATTTTCTAAGTATGTCATTATTGTATCTCATATGATAAACTTAATGTTGGTTCAATTTCTTTATAATTTAAAAATATATATATTTTAATCCTAGGCTGCATGCCAGATTTTAAAAATTGTTCAGTATAAATGGTGACAATACTTTTACCCTATAATATTTCAGTATAAGATTTTCCTGTATAAAACTGCAAAAAAATTATTTGATTTGGCTTATGACAGCATTTATATTAAGAGCAAGGAATAAAAATAAATTACCAGAAGTTCCCGTCATGGTACAGCGGAAACGATGAATCTGACTAGTAACCTTGAGATTGCGGGTTCCATCCCTGGCCTCACTCAGTGAGTTAAGGATCCAGGCATTGCCGTGAGCTGTGGTGTAGGTCACAGATGTGGCTCGTATCCCGCATTGCTGTGGCTGTGCTGTAGGCCGGCAGCTGTAGTCCGATTCAACCCGTAGCCTGGGAACCTCCATATGCCGCGGGTGCGACCCTAAAAAGACAATAAATAAATTAGTTAATTAATAACCAAAATATACATTAAGAAGAGAAACTGTACTCAAAGCTTAGAACACTGATGTCTTAGACTTTGATAAAGATGGGTTATTTGGCCAGGAGAGTGTGTGTCTGTTTTATCATAGGTAAAATATTACGTATATGTATGTTGTCTTCCTCAACTTCATCAGGAAGGAGCAGTGATGCATATGTATGTCTTTCTGCTGTTAAAGGACCTGGCATGATGCTCTAGCACATGGCTGGTGATATTTAAAGAGGTTACATGTGAAGATAGCAAAGTATTGGATGTTTGGTTAATATATCTGACTTCTAATGTTACTTGAGCCAATAACTGTATGATTTAAGCTAAATTTTTTAACCACTTTCAGCCACAGTGTCTCCATTTTTCAAAAACAGACAATAACAATTATGTTTGCCTTACTGTGTTGTTTTACATAAGGAAGTCACAAAGGATTTTTAAAAAATTAAATATTGTGTGAGTATCAGAGTATATATTCATTGTAATTTAGGAAGTCAGTCTGTACTCCTTATGATGGTAGCTCTCCTTCCTATGATGAGCAGCCCGGGGCCCAGGGCCATGTAGAGCTGAATCTACATCTAACAGTCTCCCCGAAGAGGATTGAATTGCTCAGTGTAGTTTAGAATTGGTGGGAGGTGTAGGTGGTCCCAGCAGGCTAAGATTGGGTAGATGTGCAGACCATATGTAGAAAAGCTCCTACTAAGGACTGCAAGGGGAGTTATTTCAATCACATCTCCACATGGAAGCTCTGGGCAAAGAAACCTGGGGACAGAGAATGCCGAAACATTTTCTTTTTCTTTTTAGAGCTGCACCTGCTCCATGTGGAAGTTCCCAGGACAGGAGTCAAATCGGAGCTGCAGCTGCCAGCCTACGCCACAGCCACAGCAATGTCAGATCTGAGCCATATCTGCCATCTACACCACAGCTCATGGCAACGCTGGATCCTTAGCCCACTGAGCGACGCCATGGGTTGAAACTGCATCCTCACGGACAATAGTCGGGTTCTTAAGCCACTGAGCCACAGTGGGAACTCCCGCCAAAACATTTTTAGTATTTACCACCAAGCTCTCCCGGACTTGAAAACAATGTCTTTATAAATTATGGGCTAGTCTAAGAGTTCTCAAACGTTAGTGAATATTTGAATCACCTGGGAAGCTTTTGAAATTCTTGGTATATAGACCTTATCATTTTTAAGTCAGAAACTCAGAGGTGGGAATCCAGGCATGGAGATTTTTAAAGTTCCCCAGGTGAAGCCATTGTAATGCAGCCGATCTGGAAACAAATGGACCAGTCTGCTTCTTGCTTATCAGCCCCATGTGGATGACTCATCAATCTCCATTAGTCAGCTAGTGTTTCACTTTGGGGAGCTGATGGCTGTCAGTCATTTTATAAGATTTATGAGATTATAGCTCACAGAGAGTTAGGGGAGATTTAGATAGGTGAAACTGTCTGATACTCTAATTCAGTTGTTATGGATATATATAGCTCTGTGCTAAATGATGTCTTACCGTGTCTAACATTCTGACATTCAGTGAATATCTGTTGAATATATACCAGGGAGCCAAATCTATAGGGCAGTTAAATATTTAAGTGGTTGTTGGAAAAGAAAGATGTGTAGTTGGAATTAGCAAGAAGAGAGTGATGTTTAAGGTGAGCACTGGTTAAAAATTTGTGAAGGCCAGTGGGGCAAACATTTCAGATTTAAGCAATCTAGTTTTAAAAGGCAAAGAGATAAGGTCATTGATAATCGGGGGATGGATAGGAAGCCCTGATTTGATGAGAAGTTTCGTATTCAGGCATAGTTAGAGATAAGATTATGGGGAGTTCCCACTGTGGTGCGCAGGTTAAGGATCTGGCATTGTCTCTGCAGTGGTGTGGGCTCAATCCCTGACTGGGTGCAGTGGGATGAGAAACTAGCATTGCTGCAGCTGTGGGATAGGTTGCAGCTGCAGCTTGGATTTGATCTCTGGCTTCGGAACTTCCATATGCCATGGTGGGGTGGGGGGAGGGAACAGACAGGGAAAGCTTAGGAACTATGTGGCGTGTAGATAACGATGAAAGGGAGATAGGAAGGAAGGTAGGTAGGTGGTTCGTTTCTACCCATTAAGCAATGTTTTAGAAACATTTGATTGGCAACTCTGTGAAAATATGACTAAATCAGAGAAAGGCTGGAGTTAAATATTAGACATTGCTTATATATTATTGTAATACCATAGAGAAAACAAACCAAAATAGAAAGAAAATACTTTGAATATGGGATTGGAGTGATGGCCGTGGAAACAGAAATAAGAAACAAGATGTTACAGACACTACAAAGGAGAATAAAAGATTTGCCACTTGTTGAAGAGAGGAGACAAAAGCCAACATTTATTCTGTTTGGGGCCCTAGATGACTTAGTTGGGATATTTTATGGGGTGACAGGGATGAGAAGAGATAATTGATTTTATTTTATTATTTATTTATTTATTTATTTTTGCTTTTTAGGGCTGCATCTGCAGCATATGGAAGTTCCCAGGCTAGGGGTTGAATCAGAGCTACCACTGCCAGCCTATACCACAACCACAGCAACGTAGGATCCAAGCCACATCTGCATCCTACACCACAGAATCAAACCCACATCCTCATGGATACTAGTTGGATTTGTTTCCACTGAGCCACAATGGGAACTCCTGATTTTAAACACTGAAAGATGAGGAGAACTGCCCAGCAGATGGTTAATGCTATGAAATAGTACTTGTGGGAAATAGAAATTTGAAAGATTTGGAGTTGATAATCTGAGGGTTTTTTTTTTTTTTTGGAGTACTTGCCAATAGATGGAGACGAGAAGAGGTTTAAGTTTTGGGAGAAAAACCAAATTAGGGTTAGAAAATGAAATAGAAATGAATCAGAGAGGAAAGGCACGTCTTGTATTGTGTCCAGAGAACAAAAGTAGTACAGAATCCTGAAATCCAAGAGAATTAAATATTTTGCAAAAAAGACAGTCATCAATTCAGACTCTTGAATATTGCTGCAATCACATCAAACTTCGGAGATCATGGGGGATGAATAATGAGAAAACACCTTGAATTTTGCTAGAAATATGTCATTATTTATATTTAAAGTACATTTTTTGGAAGCTGAAAGGATAATAGCTAAATAAAAAGATACTGAAAGAACAGAGTAAAGGTGAAGTAAAGGATGTAGGAAGGAAAGCTACTCATCTCCTTCTTTGCTCATCATTACTGTATATACTCTACAGATTTCTTTTTGCCTCTGAGGATACCCTGGGACTCAAATGAGGGACCATGTGTCATTATTTTGTGTACCACTGGACAGTGGCACATGCCTGGCACATGTGAGCACCTGATGCATCGTTCAGAACATTGTCCCAGAATGGAAGGAAAGAAGTAGAAGAGTGATTGGAGAAAATGTTAAGGACAAGCAAAGAATATGATTGTTTGCTTGCTTGCTTGCTTGATTTTTCTGTTCAGCCCAAATCTGAAGACCAGAGTGTATATCAAGAGGGGGAGCCACTGATGAGACCAGTTGTGGATACAAAGGGACAGAATGCAAGATGATTGCAGTTGCTTGCATGAGCTGATACTGATGGAACATCTCCTTCTTCCCCTTCTTCTTCTTCTTCTTCTTCTTCTTCTTCTTCTTCTTCTCCTTCTCCTTCTCCTTCTCCTTCTCCTTCTCCTCCTCCTCCTTCCCCTTCCCCTTCCCCTTCCCCTTCCCCTTCTCCTTCTTCTTCTTCTTCCTCCCCTCCTCCTCCTTCTTCTTCCCCTTCTCTTCTCCTTCTCCTTCTTCTTCCTTTTATTTTATTTTTTTTAAATCCAGGAAGATGGGAAAAGAGATATACCCAACAGTGGGCTTTAGGAAAACATCAGAATGAAAGCAGATTGGATGAAATGATCTCAATTATTTTTTTTTTTTAAATGAAGGAGTTTTAGTGGATCATGTATATATGCTATTTGACCACTGCTGTAGATGCTTTTATATTTTTTTGGTCTGTTACTGGCATCTTTGTGAATATTTCATATATTTCAAAGGATTTTATTTATCGAATACAACTGTTACTCCTTCCTTGGATGCAGTTAAAAAGGCCACTTTATAACGGGCTTAGTTGTCTAAGAATTTTTTATGTGGTTTGTTTATTTGGTGTGTAATATCTGCCAGCAATGGGATGCTCACATAGCGTCTTTCTGAATCTTCTTAGATTTGAAGTAGACCCAAAAGCCATGCTTTAAAAGACAGGCACTATCCTTTATGTTTGCCCAGTAAGCAGATTCATTTGACGGTGTAACACAGCCACTGGTTCTCTGCCCTTCCGTTATCATATCTCCAAACCCTCTTAAGCACCTGGGCCAGGGTATAGAGAGAAACAAATATGCCCTTAACCCAACTTTAAGAGGGATCTCATGGAGCAAAATGATATGAAGTATAGACAAAAAGAGGTGGCTTCTTCATGGAACCATTTCCTAAATCAAAGAGATGGTCAAACCTTCCATTGCGCATTTGAGCTTTTCTTTGTTTTGATACAACTTCAGATGGGGAATGATCTAGCCATATCCACCTGTTTTTTTACCCAAGTAATATTTATTGAATACCAGATGACCAATGGACAGAGACAGGATAAGACTGAGAAAAAGCAGTGGAGGGAGAGAGGAAGGTGTCCTGTCCTCTCTGAGAGATCAGCCTTTGCCTCCTGATGGTCTGGTGGCTTTCTTCCTCCTCACCCACTGTGCAGTTGGGATGTGGTGGTGCTGGAATGAGCTGGCCACAAGAAACTCCAGTTTATACCAACTGTGTGAACTCCCTAGCTGCGATCTGATCAGAGGTCATTTCCCTGGACAGGAAGCTGCTGCTGTCGCAGAGCCCTGCCTTTCTTCCTCCAGTAGGCCTACTAAGGTGTAGAACAGCGCATCTGGGGAAGAGGCAAGTGTCCTTTCTCCTGCTGCACTTTCCACAGAGGCAGCAGAGCTTTATTTGCAGATAGGACCCCAAATTAATCTTATGTTTCCAAAGTTTTAGAATCACTAGTAGCATAAGCTTATTACATCTTTATACACTACACTGTGGGTAGTGCAAGAATTTTTTCTTTTTTCTCTTTAAAAGCCAAAGAATTTCTCTTTATTCCAGAATCTATCGGTCGGTTATACCTCCTCCTCTTTCTCAAATATTTATTACATTGTGTTTCTGGTTTTCTTTTTTACGCTTTATTGAAGTATAGTTGGTTTACAAGGTTCTGATAATTTCTGCTGTACAACGAAGTGATTCAGTTATACATGTACACACATCCGTTCTCGTTCAGATTCTTTTCCCATGTGGATTATCAGGAAATACTGGGGTGAGTTCTCTATGCTATACAGCGGGTCCCCATTGGCCTTTTTTCTCAGACATGCCTTGCAAAGAACCCTGTTCTTTGCATTTTGAATCCTTGAGCCTCCGAGAGATATTAAGCTTCCTTTTCTGTGTTGTGCTGCTGCCTGACTACCTTCGTATGAGTGGTGGTTCTTGTGTTGTGATGTGTGGTCCTGTGGTCATGGGGTAAGACCTGCCCTGTATGATTGGAGGGCAGGTCTCCAGTGAAGTGAAGTACCTTCTGGGGAGAAGAGAATTCTAGGACAGAAAATGGGGATTTGAGAAGCAAATATTAGATATGAAGAAAAGAGAACCCGTTTCTCTTTAGATGTCTCACTTTTTGGAGCCTGGACTTTGCTGAATGTAGATCTATTACTTTACAAAATAATATTATTCAAATACTATAATAGAGTACATATTTATTAGATCAGTTAAGGGTAGGCGTACCTTGAAGTTGGTTTGGTGAGTGTCTCTGCAGTCTCGGAGTACAGCCGAATCAGAGATCTGGTGATGTTTGCTGTGTCCACACACTATTGTTCACTGTTCCTCACGTGGCAGCTCCAGCCCTCCTTTCTGATAGAGGCCTCTCTCTCAAGTGTTTCTCAGAGTGAAGTTTACAGACCACCTGGTTTGGAATCAACCCAGATGAGGATGGGCGATGTCCATAAAAATTTATATTCCTGGGCATAGCCACAAACCTAGATTAAGTATGTCTGGGATAAAACTGGGAATCTTTATTTGCAGATGGGACCTCAAATTAATCTTATGTTTGCAAAGTATTAGAATCACTAGTAGCATAAGCTTATTACATCTTTATACACATCGTCTTTAATTATTTTCTTATTGAAGAGGCTGCTAACCAGGAATGATGTAAATTTTCAGAAACTTTAATATCAGAAGTGAAAAAAAATACAAAAAAAACCCTAGATGTATGTACAGTGACAAAAACAATAAAAAGAGGTTTGATGTGAAAATATCATGAAGAAAACAATGCATAAATGTGAAAATGCCATAGGTCTTAGAAATAATCTTAATGCAGACTTTACCATTTGCAGTAGTTTTACCTATTGCATGTGTTTATGGCTCTTGTTGTAACATGAGGAGATAACAGCAGACAGTTTTTTCATCTCACCCATCTTTCTGGAGCCCTTGGGTTTTTAAAATGCCATCATCTTCCAGTGAGAATAATAAAAATAAGGAGTTCACTTTGTGGCTCAGTGGAAACAAGCCCAATTAGTACCCATGAGGACGCAGGTTCGATCCCTGGTCTTACTTATTAGGTTAAGGATCCGGCATTGCTGTGAGCTATGGTCTGGGTTGCAGACATGGCTTAGATCCCTCATTGCTGTGGCTGTGGCGTAGGCTGGCAGCTGCAGCTCTGATTCAACCCCTAGCCTGGGACCTTCCATATGCCAAAGGTTCGACCCTAAAAGGCAAAATAAATAAATAAATAAATAAATAAATAAATAAATAAATAAATATTCATAATCATAAAAATAATAGCTTCCATTTATTGGTTGTTACCTCATTTGTAATACACTCTGTGTGTATTCTCTTAATACTATAGACTGAAAAAAAATGCACAAGAGAGTTGTGAGTTAAGCTTTAAGGCAAAATGAGGACTATGGCCTGGGAGACAGCTTCTCAGGTATCTCTGAGGAACTGCTCTGAAGAGGTGGAAGGGGGACAGTATGTATGTGATTTTGGTAAAAGGGGGTATGTGCGATCAAGCACACATTTTGACAGAGGATTGCTTCACATCGCAAGCAGCAGATGTCTCTGTTAATGATTTTAGTGCTTTTCTAGACATGAGAAGATGCAAGAAATTGGGCTCATAAAATTTCCAGAAAATATCTAACGATCTGAAGGTACGTTCTGCCAGTTTTTCCCAAAGCACAGAGTGCCTCATTCTTGATTTTCATCCTGAACTCTTTTCAGGATGTGTTGAAGGTTGGTGACTGCAGTGGCTAGCAGCTTCCTTGTAGAGGCAGATGACAAGTGACAGTTTTTAGTTGGCAGCATCATTCTGTTAGTCATTTCAAGTGTTATTATTCATATTGATGCTGAAAGAGCCCCATGTCCATTAACTGACTAACTCAACAAATACGTATCATCTATTATGCACATGTACTATGGGAGTATAAAATACTATATACTATGCACATGGGAGTATAAAATACAGAAGAAAGCCAATAGACATTCTCTGACTATAGGGATATTGCATTCTGATACAAAACAGACAACTAATTTGAAAAAAAAAATTAAGTAGGCTGATGATTTGAGGCTGTAGAAAAGAAGTTTAAAAATTGAACCACCAAAAAAAGCATGACAAATGAAAGATTAATTTGGTAAGGTGAACTTAAAATTAAAAACTTTTTCACTGTGGAAGACAGTGGTAAGAGAATGGAGAGAAACCATAGACTGGGAAAAAATATTTGTAAGTCACATATCTGATAAAGTCTTGTATTTAAAATATAAAAAGAACTCTTAAAATTCAACAACAAAAAAACACCAGATTCAATACTGGCCAAATGACCAGAACAGACAGATCATCAAGGAAGATATACAAATGGCAAATAAGAATATAAAAAAAATGTTCAACATCATTTGTCATTAGGAAAATGAGATTTAAAACAAGGAGATTTCACTATGTGCCTACTAGAATCAATAAAATCCCCCAAATTAACAATAGCAAATAATGGCGGGGATGTGGAACACTGGGAGCTCCTTCATTCAGATGCAAAATGACAGCCACAAAACAGACAATTACCGTATAACCCTTCATTTTCAGTCCCAGGGATCTACCCCACAGATTTGAAAACTCATGTCTCTACAAAATCACCTAACCTTGTTGCACTAAAAAAAAACCAAAAAACTTTGTTTTAGAATAATTTTAGACTTACAGGAAGTTAGCATGGGTAATATAGAAAATTTCTATAATCCTTTGCCCATTTTCCTCTCTTATTAATGTCTAATATTATTATGGTACATTTGTAACAACTAATGAACCAATATTGATACATTATTTGTTGAGCTGAGCACAATAGGAAAAAAAAAAAATAACAAGCCCTTATGCCTATGTGCTTAGCAAAATGGCAAGGAAAAATGCAATGTGAATGCTAAAATATTATTATTATTAGACCACAACTTTCGAAGAATGATAAATTATATACCTGTACATGAATACAATGGGAAATCTAGTTTAAAAGATTGCCGACTGGGGACTGTACCCTTTAATACTCTGTATTGAGTTCCACACTTGTCAGCCTAAGTAGAACTATTCTTGACTTTCACAGAAAAGATTTAAAGAGGCTTGTGAGGATATACAAAATGCAGTGAGAAAAAAAAAATAGGCATCCATGGAAAAAAGAAAAAAAAAAAACAGTCAGAGACTAAAGAGGAGCCAGGGCAGTGGCTAATAGGCATACATGTTACTGCCCAGGCTTGCTTTTCACATCAGTCCACCCTGGGATGGGCCAGGTGTCAGGAAGGATCCTAATGGGAGGTGGTGGGCAGTGGACCTAGAGTCAAATGCCAGCTCCTCAGTTTTCATGCTGCGTGAAACTTACCCTGTCTGCACCAGTGTTTGCATGAGTTCATTGGGGCTAATGGTATAAACACTTCTAAGACTGTTGTGAAGAGCAGATAACGGGATGCTTGTAAAGGGCTTAGCAGACCTAAGCAGCTGCAGGCTTTAAAATGCTGGTGGCTCTTTCCTTTACCATGATCATTGTTTTACTGCACTTGCTGCCCCTGAGCCACAAATTGGGCTAATCTTTTTGCTTTATAAGTGGCCAGTTGAAAAATTCAAAGTTTTATATTTTGATTATAAAGGTAATTAAAATTAAATTATAATTTAATTAAAATTAACAATAATCTTCTAGGTAGGTCATTAAATAACCTCCACTTCATTTGAATTTCACCATGTTCTAAGTTGGAATTAAGCAAAACATCTGATTCCCAACCCTGCGTAAAAGGAAATGTTCTGTATCACCACATAAAGAAATCTGGTTATCAGGCATTTCCTCCCTAATAGCTAGGTCTGTAATTCAATCAAAAATGCATTTGACGTGAACGTCTTGAGGAACAACAGAGTAAGACTGTCCCAAATAAACCTGATTCACAGATCTGTAATTATGATGTATGCCAGCAGCTTGATGCAACCCAGGCCTTCTTCATTAGCAGTGGACCCTTCTAAAACTGAGACTGGGTGAGCATGCTTCTGGAAAAGAAAAGAAATGGGTGAGGCAAATAGCTTCTAAAGCCGAGCTGAGACTTGCTAAGCATGTGCTAATATAATCTCCTAAAAGCACAGCCCTCTGTAGTGACCTACAAGCAATGTGGAAAAATCAGACGTTATAATAAATTACTGAGATACCATCCCAGCATGGCCTGGCTAAGCAGAGAAATATCCTTTTTTTTTTTTTAAGTTTAGTTGATTTACAGTGTTGTGCCGATTTCTTCTATACAGCAAAGTGGCCCAGCCATACGTATAGATACATACTTTCCCTTTTTTATATTATCTTCCATTGTGATCTACCCCAAGAGACTGGTTACAGTTCCCTCTGCTGTGCAGTAGGAGCCTCATGAGCCTCATATTAAAAAGAAGTATCTTAATCATTTGGCGCTGATAAGGGACTTCCTGTTATATTGGAGAGAAGAGGGAAATAGGAAGGGCGACAGATGAATGATGGTTTTAAAAATCGCGAGTCACTGCCTGATACTGTTTACCTCCTCTCTTGTTCCCATGGTCACACTAGAATGACCTTTCCCTTTCCTGTCCCCTTTTCGAGGACTGAACTTGAGTGTCCTCATCCCACTCTGAAATGATCAATTTCTTTCTTTCTCCTGGCACAGCCCAGACAGCATGCAAATATGTGATAGGTTAAAGCAAACAAAGTCTTACCTAATCGCAAACCACCTCCAACAAACGCCCTATTTTTCTGCTTTTTTAAAATAAAACTTTGAAGGCATAATACCCCCCTATACGTTCAATTTCCTTACCCCACAGTCATGTCTGTTTTTATTGTACAATATAATACCTACAAAACCACATGAGGAATAACAAGAATATCAGCATGCAGACTCCTTTGCTTAAGAAATAAAACTTTGTGCATGCTGTGCAAGCTGCCTGTTACACCTCAGTGTCTGTATTTCCTTCCCTTCTTGCTCGCACCGCTCAGCTTGGCCAGGAAGCCACAGTTCTGAATTTGAGGTCCATATTTCCCATATAATTGCTTTATCATTTATTACAAAAATGTTTAAGCATTGAGCAAAGTCGAACAGTTTTACAGGGAATTCATGTACCTGCGAAACAACTACCTAAATCTGCCATTAACATTTTGCTGTACTTCCTCTATCAGAGATCTGTTAAGCAAATGTGCTGTGGAGTTCCCTGATGGCACAGCAGGTTAAGGATCCAGCATTGTCACTGCTGTAGCTCAGGTCACAGCTGTGGCACGGGTTCAATCCCGGCCAAGGGAACTTCCACTTGCCACAGGTGTGGCCAGTAAAATAAAACAAAACAAAACAAAATCTGATCAAATCAAAGGGTGCTACAAACATTAAAAATTTTTTTTTAAATAAATGTGCTAGGGAGTAAACAAGATCCTACTGTATAGCACAGAAAACTATATTCAGTGTTCTATGATGAACCATGCTGGAAAAGAATATAAAAAGTGTGTGAGTGTATATCTACATACCTATATCTATATTTATCTGTATAACAGTACATGCACAGCAGAAATTAACAAAATACTGTAAACCAGCTATACTTCAATTAAAATAAAATAAAATATAAAATAAAAGTACCATCTATGAGTGGTCTTTTGTTATCCATATGATTGTGGTTTTCAGACTGACCCCATCATGGAACTTGCTTTGTCAGAGTCATTGGGTTCACCTGTTGGTCATATTTAGCCATTTCTCTGTCCTGCTTTGCTCAACCTCTCAATAGCATCACATGCAATAGAAAACCAGCCCTTACTCCTGAGCCACCCTTTTATTCTCACTGCTCTTGGCTTCACAGTATCTCCTTTCATCCACCTCTTTCTGCTCCCACATCTGCTTAAGCCCTGGAATGTCCCAGGGCTTAGGCCTGGACTTTATTTTCTTCTCTGTGAATCAACTCACCTATATGCCAAAGACTCCACTTTTTTTTTTTTTTTAACCTCTAGGCCTTGGCTATAGATAAATCTATGTAATATTAATCCCACTCAAATCTAAATGCACCTTTCCTTTATCCCCCACCCCACTTATCCATGGGACTAACAACCAGGTTGCTTAAGGCAGGTAGCATAGAGTTCTAGTTTATTCCTTTTTCCCTCACATCTAAAGCCATAATTTAATTTTATCAGCCTGACTCTAAAATTTATCTTAAATCCATTCATGTTAATGCAATGGAGCATAGCCATAACGTAAGTTATGAAACCAGCCCACCTACATATGAAACCTGACTCCAGCATGTACTGATTGCGTGATAAGCCACTTATTTTCCCATAGGCCTCAGTATCATCATCTGTACAGTGCGAAAAATATTAGTACCTATCTTATGGGGTAGTTGTTAATATAGGCAAAGTGCTTTAAGTCATGACTGACACATTAGTAAGCATTATAAATCCTGATTTAAGACATTTGTTTAGAAAGGCCTTTCCTAACCACCCCATAAAGAACAAAGTGGGGTGTTTATATATTCGGGGTGGGGTGAGGAATCTCTAAGCCAACAAAAGAGAAGATAGGTTTATCAGTCAGGGTTTTCCAGAGAAATAGAACCAATAGGATGTATATGTACATATATTAAGAGATTTAAGGAATTGGTTCCTGTGATTGTGGGGGCTAGCCAGTGGGGTAGGCAAGCAGGCTGGAAACTCAAAAGGAGTCAGTGGTGCAGTCTTGAGGCAGAATTTCTTCTCCAGCAGCCCTCTCTTTTTGCTTTTAAGGCCTCCCAGCTGATTGGGTGAGGCCCACCCACATTATCAAGGATAATCTTCTCTCCTTAAAGTAAACTGATTATAAATTTTCACCACATCTGCAAGATACCTTGAGAGCAACACCTGTATTAGTGCTTGATTAACTGGGTGCTGTATCCTGGCCAAGCTGATACATTAGACTCATTATCCCTGTGGGTAACAGTATATAAATGATGCTTTGTGAATTTGAAACCATCACATATAGATGAGAGGTATGTATTTTTCCTAAACCTCTGTGCTATGCAGTGTTCATGAGATTACTTTTGGAAATGCATTGCCACTTGGTGCTGAAATTCTCTTGAAAGACCCTTAACCTACCAATTGGGGGCTATACCCTGTGATGCCAGAGGCTTGCGCCCTGTGGGTTCCCATATGTGCTTCTGGGGGACAGTGAAGGTTTTGTTCTGCCAAAAGCCAGCTTGTGTAACCAGCCACTTTGTGTCAGAATTCTTATTTGTCAAATAATAATACCAGTCCCATCTAATCCTCAAATTTTAAGAATTTGATAAATGCCAAAATGAAGGAATTTGAGAAAACATGAAGCACTTTTCACACTGAACATGTGACTATTGAATTGCTTTTAAAGGCATGTTTTTAAAACAATAAGCTAAAAAATAAGTGGAAAAGCTGTGTATTCTAAGTAAATATTTAGATAATTTTTGCATCTTTGGTTTAATCTGTGTTTGACTTGTATTTCTTGTCATTTCATTGCAGATGAACAAGGATTTAATGAACTGTAGGCATGATTTATTTGAAATTCTACTTTTAAAAAATACTTTTAGGAGCTCCCACTGTGGTACAGTGGATTAAGAATCTGACTGCAGCGAGTGGCTCGGATCACTGTGGAGGTGCAGGTTTGATCCCCTACACCCCCACCAGCCCAACGCAGTGGGTTAAGGATTCAGCATTGCTGTAGCTGTAGCAAGGTCACAGCTACAGCTCTGGTTTGATCCCTGACCCGTGAACCTCCATATGCTGCAGGTGTGGCCATAAAAGCAAACAAACAAAACAAAAAACAAAAAAAACAAAACAAAAAAAACAACCTAACAACCAAAAAGAACAACTCAGATATGTTGGTGCTATTAAGCCAATCTGGTCTTCTATTTTGAATTTCTAAAAATAATTGATGCTATGTTAAGTCAGTGCTTAATGTATTTCAGTGTGTATGCCATTTCTTTTGTATTCTTCATGCTCTTGTGGATAGAATAAAATTTGAGCTCAAGTATCTTTGTCAAAGCGGAAAGGTGTTTAATAACATTGCTTTTTAAAAAGCCCTTAAAGTGTGCACTGTATTTGAATGGACTGCAATTTGTTGCTTCTTATAATAATTACATTATACTTTACTGATGTGGACTCATGGGAGCATTTAAGGATGAAAGATCAAAAGTATTAAATATTTACGTTCATTAGAACATGGTCCTTTTTTTAGTATAGGCAGAAAAGGAAAACTAATTGGTTTACCTCTGTTCTGGCTTTATGAACTTATTGCTTTGGTAATTTAAATATCACAACCAAAAATATTGACCTATTTTTCTGTGATCTTCCACTGAAGCGGTAGCAGTCATCTATAACATTACATAATAAATTTAAAATATGACATTTAAAATCTAAATGTAACTATTATAGCTAATGTGTCTTTTTTCCATGCCAAAAGCTCTAAATAACAAGAGGTTACTCTTTCTGGTACAGTAATCTCCTGGGAACTCCGATGTATTTGATTTTTTTTCCTCAAGAGAAGGGAAGCAGAATGGCTTCAGCATTAATTAAGCTGTGTTTCTCTGAGAAAGCCTACTTTCATCTCAGTCTTAATCTCTCAATTAAGAAAGTGTCTTCAAATGAGTTGTTCTCTAATATCGCATATATTTTGGTCTTTGTTAAAAAAAGGAAGAGGAAGAAGAATTAAAATTAGGTATGCACAGCCCTGTGTTGGGTCTTTTAAACATATTTTTCCATCTTTATTGAGACATAATTGGCATGTAACATTGTTCAAGTTTAAGGTATACAGTGTGAAGATTTGATACACGTATATATAGTAAAATGCTTATTCCAGGAGGGTTAGTTGACAGACCATTCACTTCACATGATTAGCATTTTGTTGTTTTTGTTGTTATTATGGTGAGAATAGTTAAGAACTCTCTTAGCACCTTTCTCATGTGCAATACGGTGTTTTAAGTGTAGTCACATGTTATACACAACGTCCCCAGGATGTCTTCTTATCACTGGAGGTTGTCCCTTTTCACCAGCATATCCTTATTTCCCCTACCCCACAGTCCTGACAATCATTTATCTAGTCTTGGTTTCTATGAGTTCAACTTTTCTAGAATCCATATGTATGTGAGATCATACAGAGTTTATCTTTCTCTGACTTATTTCACTTCATGGATGCCCTCAGGGTGCATCCATGCTGTCACTGTGGTAGGATTGCCTTTTTTAAGGATGAGTAAGATACTGCCACGTGTTCATCCCTGTCAACATCTGTTATCTCTTGTCTTTTTGATAAGAGCTGTCATCAGAAGTGCGAGTAAGATCTCATGGTGGCTTGGATTTGCATTTCCCTGGTGATTAGTGATGTTGAGCATCTTTTTATGTGCCTGTACCATCTGTATGTCTTCCTTGGAAAAATGTCCATTCAGGACCTGTGACCATTTTTAATTGGATAACTTGTTTTTGGCTATTGAATTAAGTTCTTTGTATATTTTAGATGTGAATCCCTTAGCAGATACATGGTTTGTGAATATTTTCTCCCATTCTGTAGGACACCTTTTCATTTTGTTGACTGTCTGTGTTGGATTTTGATTAGTCAACCAAGACATAGTTAGGCCCCGAAGAGCTTCTATTCTAATTGCGAGGGCAAGGCAAGTGCCAAGGAAAACACAGGAGAAAAAAAATGCCAAGGGATAAGCACTTTTAAGAAAAATAGAGCTTCCTTGAAGAGGTCCCACCTAACTCTTTCAGTTCAGCCTTGGGAAACAGATCATTACATTGTTTAGGGGTTGTGATCTGAGGACAATGATAGATTTCATGATTTTTATTAGTTCCTTTTTTTTTTCAGTTCTGGATAAGATATACCCTGCACGGAGTGTTTAGAGCTTAAACAGTAAAGCTAAAGAAGTATTAGAAATATTTTGAAGATAATTGAACTACTTATTCCAGCTTTAAGACAGAACCAGTTAAAAAGCAACATTTCTTTTTCTTTGTACAGCCTCAACTGGGACATATGGAAGCTCCCAGGCTAAGGGTCAAATGGAAGCTACAGCTGCCAGCCTATGCCACAGCCATTGCAATGCCAGATCCAAGCTGCATCTGCAGCCTACACCGTAGCTCATGGCAATGCTGGATCCTTAATCCACTGAATGAAGCCAGGGATCACACCCGCATCCTAATGCATCCTAGCTGGATTCTTGAATAATTGAACCCACTCGGTCACAAACAGTTCTTAAATAATTGAACCTACGGAGTCACAACAGGAACTCCAAAAAGCAACATTTTAAATTCATGTTTATGTTTCATTTATAGCGTTCTCTCTCAACTAAATGAAAATAAGCACTAAAATAGTTGAGAATATTTTTCTTGTGCTCTTCCTACTCCCATTTTCATGTTTTAAGAAAAAGAAAAATTCTGAAACATGCAGTTATATAAGCTTAATAGTAATGATCATACATATATAGTAACATAGAGAAAGATCTTATATCTGTAATAACAGTAATGATCTTAAGTCTAGTGCTGTTGAAGTTTAGGTATCCATACTCATACATCAACACAATTTCATGTTGTTTATTTTGATTCTGAGTTTCTCCTACTCCAAGTGTGCCAGCATATTTTAGAATTGCTTTCAAGGATGGCAGCAAACTCTTTTTCAGGATTAGCCATTAGTTTACTAGAACTTTTACCAAACACTTCTGTCTCAGTAATTTGTGGAGTCTTACTCTAGTGAATTTTTATAGCTTTCAGATGTTTAGAAATAGTCCTATTTGACAGCTTTGTGATTGACAGTTTAGAAAACAATTGTCCTCCCTTTCTCTTTCCATCTTTATCAAATCTCTGCCACTAATATTTTTGGTCTGTCTTCTTTATAATGTTCAATTTACATTTCTCTATAGGAAAGTAAGTTATAGGCTCAAACCAGTTCTTCCAGGTGTAGAATAAGATTGATGCTGCTATGTTTCTTCCTTGTTTTGTTGAATAATTCAACTTTATATTCATCTTGTGCAGACCCTGGTATTTTTCTTTCATGCAGTAAAAATTGGTTTGAATTTATTGCACACTTTGATCCCCAGCTTCTTTCTGCGTAGCTTCTCCTCCATTGCCTTTTACATCCAGAAAATAACTATTTTGGTGTTTATTACTTGTAAGTTTTTTCACCTTGACTAGCAATATTGCCTGTTTATATCCTGTCTTTTCCTTTTATTTCAAAGGGCATTGCAAGGTAAAGAGTGAGCAATACGTTGGGAAGTCCTAAACCACTTATTATTTCTTATTAGCTCTTTAACACCTCTGCATAGCAGCGTCATTTTTCCACTTCTATGCAAGTCATCATCAAACCTAATATGATCTAATACCATCCGTGTTTTAATAAAGCCACAGTCACAGAGTCGTATAATTTTTGATCTGAAAAGGAGCTTAAAGTTTGCATTGTTTCTTGTTGTTTAAAGATGAGGAATGTGACTCCTAAATATTGCTTTTTAGATGCATTAGATTTTACAACCTGTAAGAGGACCTGGAGGATGGGTTTTAAGGAACAATATCCTTTTTCTCCTGTACTGTTTAATATGAAAAATCAAATTGATGTAAGTTGTATTTCAAAGCTTTGTTGGCTGTGTGGTGCTCGGAATGCATTAGGGTTTGTACTAAGAATAGTGAAACGGCTCAAGGACACATTGGACAATAGCATCCTTAGGGGGATATGCAGTTACACAGTTAGGTGACTGTCCTAGTGGGCCCACATAGGAGGGACAGTGGATACTTTAATGTGGACCACTGGTTCCTACTCTCCAGTGGAGAGAGTAAAATTCAGTGTTGTTAAAAAATCAGAAAGAAATTAATTGAATGATTTATAATAAAATGTTATTAGCAACATTTATGCATCATCTTTAAAAGTAAACTATTTCATTTTAAAACTATTTAGGGAGTTCCTGTTGTATGTGGCACAGTGGAAACGAATCTGACTAGTATCTGTGAGGACGTGGGTTCTATCCCTGGCTTTGCTCAGTGGGTTAAAGATCCGGCGTTGCCGTGAGCTATGGTTTAGGTTGCAGATGCAGCTATAACTCCGATTCAACCCCTAGCCTGGGAACCTCCATATGCCACAGGTGCGGCCCTAAAAAGCAAAAACAAACAACAAACAAACAAACAACCTCTAAAGATAACTCAGTAATTTGGTTTTACTTATTTTTGCCATATGTTTCAAGTTATTTCAGTAGCACAGACCTACAGGCAACATATTACCAATGAGGTATTCAATCAATAAAAATATGTGTTTACATCAGCAGTAAGTGGAGAGTCATATTTGAATTGCAGAATACATGTATACATACATCAAAGTTGAAAAATCGAAAAGCTTAGGCCAAAAATACTATTGAAAATTTATGTATCATCAATATTATTCAGGCAACAACAGACTAAATTGATAATGAAGTGGGTAACGAAACAGTGATTTATAATTAAAATGCATAATAGCAGCTATCAATACTGATGATATGCAACGGTGGACTCTGCTCAGCAAACTGTTTCCTTTTCCTCCTGGCATAAAAGAAAGCCTCATTTACCACCCTCCTCTGCAGGCAGCTGAGGATGTGTGACTGTGCTCTGGCTAATAAAATGTTGATAGATGCGATGCATAACATTTCCAGCATTCCAAAGCACTCGCCCCACCCTCTACTTTCTATCCCTGTTTAATGATGAAGAAAATCCAGTGTAAGACACTGAGACCCTAGGATGCAAGGCATCTGGGTCCTGAAATAATCAGGTCTCCCCATCCCCACATTTGCCCTTTGTTGGAGTGACAACAGAGAGGTAAACCTTTTTTTTTTCTTTCTATGGCTGTACCTGCTGCATATGGAAGTTCCCAGGCTAGGGGTAGAATCTGAGCTGCCACAGTCACAGCAACACTGGATGGGAGCCACGCCTGCAACCCACACCACAGCTTGTGTCTACACCAGATCCTTAACCCACTGAGTGAGGCCAGGGATCAAACTGTGTCGTCATGGACACTATGTTGGGTTCTTAACCTGCTGAGCTACAACAGAAACTCCATGAGAGGTAAACTTTTATTGTATTAAATGGCTGAGATTTCGGGTAGTTGCTTACAGCTCTTAGCCCTGAGAAACTAAACATTAAAGTGAAAGTTCATAAAATTGCATCTGTAAAAAACGAAAAGAATTCAACTGTGAGAAACAAAGATAAGATTTGCATTTTGGGTAAGCAGGAGGTCCCACCAAAAATTAAGAAGCCTTACTGGTTCTCCAGAAGTCACAGAGCAGGCCTTGAGGCCAGAGATCGTCCAGAAAAAGGAAAAAGAAGTAGGTGGCTTAGACAACTCCTTCCTGGAACTTTAGGACCAGGATCATAACAGTGTCGTTTTCCTTAGATAGGGTCAAAGCTGTATGTGGTCCCAGGGGCAAGGGCACAAGGCGATCGGAGAGTCTTGCTAGGCTAAAGGGATAATAGAAAAGTTGACAAGTGATCCACCAAGCTAGGAAGAGACATACCCCAAGCTGAGAGAAATAACATTGTAGCTTTGCTTGGAGGGCCTCCTTGGTATCGCTGGTACATGTGGATGTTAGAAACAGTAGGAATAATTACAAGTTATGGTAGGAGTAGGAAGAAAGAATTGGAAATTAAGGATCAGGAAATTAAGGAAATTTTCTCATCATCCTTCACCAAGAATACTTAACAGCTTTTTAGTTTATCTGCAAGAATATATTTGTGCACAATGTGGTTAAGATGAAATAAGATAATACAGGTAATGCACGTGAAAGTACCTAGTTCAGTGCTTGCCTCAATTAACGTTTGTTGACCATTTGTTGTTGCTGTTTGTGATTTATTTTCTTTAAAAATTATGGAAGAAAAGAGTGTCTCTTCCCTTTTTGTTAGGCATGTTTGGAGACGTAAGTCGCTTTGACTTGTTTTCCGAAACTGTCCAAATTAGCCGCATCCCCTGACTTCATATTTTCAACTATTTTTTTATTGAAGTGGTTTTCAGACTTTAGTATGAATTAGAATTGCCTGGGGAACTTGTTAAAATATAACCTGTTAAAATGTAAGTTTGATATGCGCATTGAGTAAGAGTCTCGCACTGAGAGAGAGACAGAGACAGACAGGGGGGAGAGAGATGCTTAAGGCGGTAACTTAACTCCCAGACTGCCTGTCCAATGAGATCTGTCCTTGCATCCCAGTACATACCATGCATTTCAGAACATACATCATCTTGGTCGCGTTAAGGGTTAACTTTAGCTGGCAATAGCATTTCTTCCCAAAGGAACCTGCCTAATCCTTAACCCATAAAGACCACCTCCAGAAAGGCTTCTGAATTTCCATAGTGAGATGCAATCTTTCTCTTTTTGTGGGGCCCTAACACTTTGTAGCTCCAGTGGTGTGGTGTGTTGGTGTTATGTTACTTGCATACTCTCTCATTTTTGCCCTTCTGCCATTCCTCTGATTATAATTACTCAGTGAATGTTCTTATTTGTAATAATTTTCAATGTCCAATACATGGTGGTACATGTAATACAAACTTATTTTTTTTAGTGAATTAATTACTGGGACCTTATCCAGCCTAACGCCTTACATCTTTTTTTTTTTTTCCAATTGATATTAAAGCATATGGTTTTATCCAACTTGGGTATGACATTTTTTTCTTTTTTTATTATTTTTTTGCTTCTTAGGGCTGTACCAGCAGCATATGGAAGTTCCCATTCTAGGGGTCGAATCAGAGCTACAGCCTCCAGCCTGCACCACAGCCGCAGCAACACAGGATCCGAGCCGCGTCTGTGACCTACGTCACAGCTCATGACAACACCAGATCCTTAACCCACTGAGCAAGGCCAGGGATTTGTTTCCACTGAACCACAATGAGAACTCCGGCTTTTCTTTAAATTATATTGGAGTGGAGTTCCTGTTGTGGTGCAACGGAAACAAATCCAACTAGTATCCATGAGGATGCGGGTTCGATTCTTGGCCTTGCCCAATGGGTCGGGGATCATGCATTGCCCTGAGCTGTGGTGTAGGCCGCACACACGGCTCGGATTCCGCACGTTGCTGTGGCTGTTGCGTAGGCTGGCAGCTGTAGCTCCAATTTGACCCCTAGCCTGGGAACTTCCACATGCCATGGTGCAGCCCTAAAAAAAACCAAATACAAACAAAATTAAAAAATGTGACTTGGTGCTGGGTCAATGCCAGTTCCTGAGGACACCAATAAAAAAGTAAAATAAATAAATCATATTGGAGTCGACTCAGCGTATTGTGTTAGTTTCAGGTGTACAGCACCATGAGTCAATTATACATACACACATATCCGTTCTTTCTCAGATTCTTTTCCCATATAGGTTATTACAGAATATCGAGTGGATTTCCCTGTGCTATCTAGTAAGACTTCGTTGGTTATGTGTTTTCTATGTAGTAGTGTGTATATGTTAAGCCCAGGCTCCTAAAGCAGGGCATAGTCAATATTCAGTAACTACTTTCTGAATCAGTGAGTTGATGATAGCATCACATGCCTAAAACTGTCAAATATAAAAGGAAGTATGATTTCTTCAGTTTGGGGATTAAAGCTTGAGAGAGAATATTAATTAGTGATGTTTTCAGGAGATTTATTAAATATGAAACTTTATATACACTCCCCCCAGCACACAAGCTCATGCGTGCACATACACACAGGCAAACCCCCATACACACATACAGCCAGTAAGAGCCCAGGTCAGGCTTTTGTGAAGCTGGAGTCAAGTTGTGTTCAACTTTTTCAAGTTTTTCATGTGTTTTTTTTCCCCCTTTAATAAACATCCTGTAATCTTGACTTACATTTTCCCTGTTCCTCTTTATTGTTAAATGTGCCCTTGTGTTATCTCACCAGGCTGAGGGCACATTTACTCTTGAAGCAAGGAGGGTCCCATGATTAGTAAATTTCCTTTGGACCAGCTGGCTGAGATGTTCAAAGGACCAGTGTGCTCAAAGCTAGATGGCCCCGCAGGCCACTTCTGGTTTTGTTGAAGTGAAATTCTCCATAAGGTCAATTGATATTTTCGTCCTGTGGTTGTTTAACAGGGTCTTAAGTGAGATCGAGTCTCTAGACATTCCTGGATTATATACCTGCTTAAGATTCTTTTCACATTCCTTCCTAATTTAGATATTAGTAGAGATTAACAAGTACCCCAGCTCTGGCATTGTGTCTATCTAATTATTACTTGATTTGCAATTATCCTGAAGCATTAGTTACGTTTTGAACTGCTAGGAATAAGCTCCTTAGAAATTCTTATTAATGGATGAGTTGAGGAAGTCTTTAAAGAAGGAATTAGATTTGAACTGATCTTCTGGATAATTAGAAGTTCCGTAATGGAGGAGATCCTGGAAGGGTGCCATTGTTATTATTTCCTTTGTTATTACATTTTTGTCATAGCCTTTGATTTTAAGCAGTTCTACAGTGATGGAAATGTTTTCTATCTGTGCTGTCTCATGCAATAGCTATTTAGCCACATGTGTGAGCACTTAAAGTGTAACTAGTGTTTATATAAGTAGATTTTTGTATTATTTTGATTTTCTTATTTTTTAATTTTTTTATGTACACACTCATGGCATATGGAAATTCCTGGGCCAGGGACTGAATCCAAGCCACAGCTGTGACCTCTGCCACAGCTGCAGCAATGCCACTGTGCCACCCTGGGGATCTAACCCACGCCTCCACAATGAGCTGAGCCTCTGGATTCTGAACCCACTACATCACAGGAGGAACTCCTTGTATTATTTTTTAGATTCCACAGATAAGTGATTTATTTTAACTTAATTTTCAATAGTCATCCTGTTGGGCAAATTAGATCTACAGCAGTGGGCGGTTTTGTGCCTTCCCTATAGGGGACGTTTAACAATGTCTGGAGACATTTTTGGTTGTTGCAGTCGGAGTGGTGTGCTACTAGCATCTAGAGGGTGGAGATCAGAGATGATGGTAAACATCCTGCAGTGCCTAGGACAGCCCCTTACATCAAAGAATTACCAGGTCCAAAATGTCAGTGATGCTGATTTTGAGAAACCCTGTCTAGAGGCTAAGATTTTTCAGAGGAAGAAGGCTTCCTTCTCTCAGTATCTAACAATATGTTATATGCATGTTATTTGGTTAATGGCCCCTAAACTGCAGAAAAAGAGATAGGACAAAGAGACTGACTGATCAACATCAAAAAACATCAAAAGCAGTGGGAAGTACATTGTACACATATATACATATATACATATACACACACACACACACACACACACATGCTATTATATGTATGTAGTTATATATATTATATATTAATATATTAATATACATTGTTATATATATTATATATATTATACACATACACACACACACACACAGTGAGTACTTAGGAGACATATGCAATATAAGGTAAGTCTTTGTAAGCATGCTAAAGCAGTAAGTGCCCATAGGAAAGGATAGCGCTAGAGATGGTCAAACATACCATCAGAACACTATCTGGGCACAGTAAGGCCTATTCAGTGTCTACAAAATCACTTCATATTAAGGCCATTGTAAATATTTGGCATGTTCAAAATATGAGCAATTTATATTTAGATTAAAACAGAGAATAGGGAGTTGCCGTCGTGGCTCAGTGGTTAGCGAACCCAACTAATATCCATGAGGATACAGGTTCAATCCCTGGCCTTGTTTAGTGGGTTAAGGATCTGGCATTGTCGTGAGCTGTTTTGTAGGTCACAGACTCAGATCCTATGTTGCTGTGGCTGTGGCATAGGCTGGCAGCTGTAGGTCCAATTTCACCTGTAGCCTGGGAACCTCCATATGCTGTATAAGCAGCCCTAAAAAGACAAAAATTAATAAATAAATAAATAAATCAGAATAAAAAATATGAAACATCACTCATTCCAGATAAAGTAGATGTGGTACATATATGCAATTGAATACTACTCAGCCTTAAAAAAGAACAAAATAATGATATTTGCAGCAACATAGGTAGAACTAGAGATTATCACACTACGTGAAGTAAGTCAGAAAAAGACAAATGCCATATAATATCACATGTAGTATCTGAAATACGACACACATGAACTTGTCTGTGAAATAGAAGCAGATTCACAGACATGGAGAACAGACTCACAGACATTTTGTCATTGCCAAGGGCAAGGGGAGTGGGGAAGGGATGATCTAGAAGTTTGGGATTAGCAGATGCAAACTATTTTATACAGAATGGATAAGCAACAAGGGCCTACTGTATAGCACAGGAAACTTTGTTCCATATCTTGTGATAAACCATAGTGGAAAAGAACTTGAACATGAATATGTATATATATAACTGAATCATTTTGCTGTTCACAAAAAATCAGTACAACATTGTAAATCAACTATACTTCAATTAAAAAAAAGATTACTGGAGTTCCTGCCTTGGCTCAGTGGAAACAAATCTGGCTAGTATCCATGAGGGTGCAGGTTCTATCCCTGGCCTCGCTCAGTGGGTTAAGGATCTGGCATTGCCGCGAGTTGTGCTGAAGGTCGCAGACTCAGCTCGGATCTGGCATTGCTGTGGCTGTGGTGTAGGCTGTGGCTGATTTGACCCCTATGCAGTGGGTGCATCCCTAAAAAGACAAAAAAAAAAAGAAAAAAATTACTCATTCCATTTCTGATTACCAAGGAAGATGTATTTGCTCAGTAAGGTAATATTTTCTTCATTTTGTAGTTGAAAGCCACAACCTTGAGGATCTTAAATAAACAGACAGAGTTATGACAGCTAGTCATTGGCAGCTTTTGGTTTCAAATCCATTTCTGACTCTATAAAGTCTGTGAAATATATCCCTAACTTTATATAATCTACCTGGTTATGTTTTTAGGTGAATAAATAATTACTGAGTGTTTAGGAGAATTACCAAGTAAAATATTAGTGTCAAGATAGGAATTAGAATCCGGATTGAGCTCCATAGCTTCTACCCATGAAATTTCTAATCACAACCTACTTCTTCTCATTGAAAGACAAGTCTGCTCTTGTTTTGGTTTTCCAGATCGAACTGCCTATTATGTCATGAATTATGGTGGGAAAAAATGCGTGGAGTGTACTTACTTTTATCAGGATTCATTTTTTAGAGCAGTTTTAGGTTTACAACAAAATTGAGAAGAGGGCACAGAGATTTCTCACCTACTCCCTGTCCCCAGGCATGCATGGCCTCCCCATGATCAACATCACTCACCAAAATGGTACAGTTTTGATTCAAGGGGTGAATCTACATTGACACATCATAATCACCCAAAGTTCATAGTTTACTTGAGGGTTCACTCTTGGCGTTGTACATTGTGTGGGTTTGGAAAAATATGCAATGACAGATATCCATCATTATAATATCATTCAGACTATTTCAAATGCCCTAAAAATCCTCTGTTCCCCACTTATGCATCTCCCATACTTCTTCCCAATAACCACTGATGTTTTTATTGTCTCCATAGTTTTGCCTTTTCCAGAATGTCATACAGTATGTAGCCTTTTCAGATTGTCTCCTTTCACTTACAGATGCATTTAAATGTCCTCCAAGTCTTTTCATGGCTTGATAGCTTGTTTCTTTTTAATGCTGAATCATATTCCATTGTCTGGGTGTACCACAGTTTATTTGTCCATTTACCTATTAAAGGACACCTTGGTTACTTCCAACTTTTGGCAGTTATGACTAAAGCTGCTAAGTAAACATCCTTGTGCGAGTCTTTGTATAGACACAAGTTTTCAGCTCCTTTGGGTAAACACCAAGGAGTGTGAGCTTGTACTTTAAAAAAAAAAAAAACTGATGTGTTCTGTCAACGCATTTTTTGTAAAGTCGGAATGTATTAAGCTGGTAGTAGACACTTAAGAGCACAAAAGTTATCATGTATTCTGGAAGTCATTGTCTTACTAGTTGATACACTGTGCTTTTCCAAACAGAATTCTCTTTGAGCCTTTTTTCACATTAATTATGTATGAGTTTTATAAATAGTCACATTCTTATAAAAATCTTACATTAGAAGATGTAATGATTTCATGTTTTATATTACAATGAGCTTTTTGCCTGCATTGTTAGAAATGCTTATGATGATGATGATGGTGATATCTGGGGGAGGGGAGGCTAGGGCTGGAGGTGGGAGCAGAGGAGACCTGCTGTACTGTGAGATCCTGGAATTCCTTCCTGTCCTCTTTTCTTCTGTCTATGTTCCTTCCCTCCTCTCCTCCTTTCTTCTGTCCTTTCACTGATATTTATTAATTACCTGTAAGGTTTCAGAGGCTGAGCTAAGCCCTGTGGATACAAATTGAAAAGATAGCAACCATAATCAATTTGATATTACAGGTCCCCTCATACCCTAAATCCCTTCCCTTGAAGAATCAATCCCTCAAATGTCTGTATTACCACAGCTACTTATTCCTTCATGTCAAAATACAGTTTATCCTTGAATAACACAGGTTTAAACTGCTGGGTCCACTTACACATGGATATTTTTTCAATCAGTGCCCCGTACTATACCATCCTTAGTTGAATCTGCAAATGTGGATCCATGGATATGGATGTGGAAGGTGAGCTGTGAGATTTGAGCACCTTTGGATTTTGGTATCCGCGGTGGATCCTGGACCCAATCTCCGAAGATACCAGGGGACAACTAGAGTTAATACCTATGCTAGGCTGCTGTAACAAAAACATGAAGAGATACAGTGCCCTAAATAGACAACAAGACAGCTTCTTTCTCTTGCAGGGAACAGTTGAGAGGTAGATGAGTACTTAAGTCTATTGGGCAGCCCTGCCATCCTCAGCATGTTGCTTAAACCCACCTCGGGTTCAAAGTGGCTGCTCCACCCTCACTGAGAAAGAGGTGCATTGGCGGGGGGAACACAGACCTAATAGTCTTAAGGGCACATGTCTCAGCCACTAGTAATCCCATTGTTCAGAACTTAATTACATGATTATATAATGGCAAAGGAGGCTGGGAAGTGAAGTCTTTGGCTGATTGCCCACATGTTTAGTTAATATTTTCAAAGGATGAGGAAGTAGAAAATAGGTCCTATAGACCAACTACCAACTGCCAGCATATCTGTTCTAGTAATTAACTTTTTGGTGCTTATACATGACATATACATGCTTGTATGCTGTCTACCTTGATTATAAGCACCCTAAGGACATGAAATGTTTAGTCATTTTTATGTACCCAGTGCGTGGTATCGTGCATTAGGTCATCAATAATAGTAGGATTTTCTTCTTTTAATGTTCAAAAACCTCAATGTAGCATTTTTAGTTGATCTATCAAACATAAAGTGCTGTTTTAGGAATTTTATCTCACTCTGGGATTAGGTGGGTATAGAACTTGCTGACTTACACTTTTATTTCCCATAAGCCTCCTGAGTCCACTTGCCTCCAGAAAATAAATTGGAACAACATTTTTAAAGGCCTCCAGTAAAGTGGAAAGAGGCATGAATATTGGAAAAACCGGAGTGAACAGGACTATATCACAAACTGTAAATCACATGAATGCGTTGATGACATGTATATGCACACACGCACATATATATATACGTACACATGTATCTGCCTATGTATGCACACAGATATATATATATATAAAACCACATATATGTATGTGTATATGTGTGTGTGTGTGTGTGTGTATGTGTATTTATGTGAGTTAAATACATTCTTTTAGTTACAAGTGACCAGAATCCAGTCCATGTTAAGTTAAGCAAGAGGGGCAGGTATGGATAAGGAGTATCTTAAGGCACCCACTGAGAAGAAGCCTCGGGGAAAGCTGGGATCGGGAATTGAGATGCCCTGAGTCTGTGTGTCTCAGCATTGTCCCCTTGTGATATGATCCACATTTTTCATGCTTTTCTCTCCACGAAGCCCTAACTAGGTGGATGCCAACACAATCTGAGTTTCAGCGGAAAGAGCCAGAGTTATTTCACTCCTTCGTAGGAGCTAGGATGGAGTCTGAGGTGCTGTGGTCAGGAGCATCCTGGGTGCAGTGCCCACCCTGTGCAGGAGGTTGTTTTCAAAGGCGGCTGCTACCAGTCCTTTCCTGTTCCTTTGCAGTGCTTTGCCCCTGTTCCTCTCATCAAGACATGAAATCACCCGTTTGAATCAGAAATACCTTATGATGTGCTTTCACTAACGCGTTGTGGAAGACGTGACAGTGAGCGAGTTTTGCGCCCAGGTCTCAAGCGGCTTTTGATTCTGTCCTGTGGGAATGCCGACCTTAGAGAGCCAAGGCCAGGAGGCCCCCGAGTGAACGCCTAAATGGAGAAAGAAGTGGATCGTCCCGGCTGACCCTAGTCTCTAGCCAACAGCCGGGGCCAACTGCTGAGGGGAGTGAGGGCATTTTCTTTTTTAAGTAAGGTATATTTGATTTGGAGTGCTGTCTCAGTTTCTGTTGTACAGCACAGTGAGCCAGGCATACATATATATACATTCTTTTTCGCACACTGTCTTCCATCGTGTTCTACCCCAAAAGACCGGCTATAGTTCCCTGTGCTGTACAGTAGGACCTCATTGCTTATCCATTCCAAATGCAATAGTTTGCATCTACTAACCCCCAATTCCACATCCACCCCACTTTGCCCCACCCCCCACCCCGGCAACCATAGGTCTCTCCTCTGTGTTCAACCTTCTTGGCTCAGCTCACTATGTAGTTGAATGTGCCTGTATGTGAAAATTCAGAAGACCCCTGCAGCTCCTCACTCCAAGTCATGGAAAATAAAGGTTTTTTTTTTCCCTGTTTTTTTGTTTTTTGTTTTGTTTTGGTTTTTAAGGCAGCAAAAAGTAACTGTGACAACCTTCTTCTAGTCATTGTGTGCCAGGGATGGAGTCCCAGAGGAACTTGGCAGCTCTTTAAGTAATCACATGTGAATGGGGTGGATTGAAAGCACCATTCCTAAGAAAGCTTTGGGAAATGCTCTGAGAGAAGGCATGGGGCAAACAGGGCAATAATACTGAACTAAAAAGTATGTATCAAATCGTTGAATACAACAAAACAGGATTATTTTTAGAGCTTTTTTTTTTTTCTTCCCCAAATGCATCTGTTGAGCTGCACCATGCGGGCCTGCAAAGCCTCTACTTTGCTGAAACCAAGGAAGAGGCCAGAATCAGCAATAGAGCTCTCAGTGCATCAGTGGTTTATTGGACTAGGGATCCTACATGTTGGAAGCAAGTGGCTGGGGCAACCCCTACTGTGTGCAGTGGATGGCAGGGCAGGGCATGGCAGCACTCTTCTCTCCACAGGGTAGGGGGAGGTCACTGGTTACACTGGGAATTGATATTAGGTTGGCTTGTTGGTTATCAGGGAAAACAGCAGAGGGTGCCTCCCTTACCACCCCTTTGACAAGCTGTTGGGTACGTCATTAGCTGCAGCCTGGGGCCTGGGACCTGAGGCAAGAATGTAGGAAGGTCAGTCCTGTGCATAGGGTGTGGGCGAAACAGGCCCTGGTCAAGCAGGTGATGTACAGAGAGCAAGAGAACAGCCGTCTTGAGTGGCCTGACCCTACTGCACCCAGCAAAACAATATTCAATTTGTGTCAAGTCTCTGGCTCAGTATCCCGTATTCTAAACCTTATGCTCTCCTTCGCTTTCACTCTACCTCCTGACAGAGGGATATATTCCCAAGCTTTAGTGGCACGGGGAAACATCTTCTCTTACCTTGGACATTTGTAGCTTTCAAAGATGAGTTATTCCTGTAATCCAGCTTGCATCAATAGCATTAGTGGTGAAGCCTGTCCCTGATGAGTATTTCAAAGCCATCCATTTTTGATTAGGCTGTATCTTTGATACTGCTGAGCTCATCTAGTTGGAGCACTCCTTGGGAAGGGGGCAGTGCCCTTAGGACACACTTAACAATGGCAGCAGTCGCTGACAGATGGACAGTGTTTGGGTTCCAGCCACTCGGTGTGGTCGACAAGGCATGAATGACAGTTTAGAAAGCAGTTCTGATGGCAACTAAAACCCTGGGTCCTTTTATATCCTGCTTTAAAGATTCTGCAATTTTATGGTATTGTGGTTATAGAGGATGTAGGGCATGATGTCTATTTAAATTTTTATTTGCTCTCCATTTCAATGTTTTTATTTTAGCCATGCTATTGTAACAGAATGATTTATTTAAAATATTTTGGCGTCCTTGGTATTAGCACTTCTCAAGAGGCTACTCGTAAGAATGGACAAATGCAAAGAATCAAACAGTACTGGCTTTTAAAGGAAACTCAGATAAGGTCTAGTATTATTGAAAAATGAAATTGGAGGGCCATCAACATCCAACAGTGAGGTAGAAGGCATGTGGAATATTTTTCTTATTTTGAAAGCAAACACAAACGTCATTTTCCGTTTTTCCTTTTTTTTAAGGCTTTTTTTTCCCCCTGGCATATGGAGGTTCCCAAGCACAGCATAGATCCGAGCCAGATCTGCGGCAGCAATGCCAGAGCCTTAACCCACTAAGCGGGGGCAGGGATCGAACCCACAACCTCATGGTTCCTAGTCGGGTTCGTTTCCATTGTGCTACGGCAGGAACTCCTTCACTTTTCTTTTCATTGTCTTTACCCTCAAGTTTCCCACTTAGCATAACTTACTAGTGTTTTCCGTCAACACCATCTCCACCACAGGCCAGATGTCACTCTAGAATTGTAATGAGACCTTTATTCCTTATTACAGTTTATAAATTTGCTAGATAAATTTCATAATTTCTCCTTCTGTGAAGACGAGGAGATACTTGGACTCATAACTCAAAAATCTCTCAGAGGTTGGCAAGGGTATAAGTAAGGGGAAAGCCATGTAAATATAGCCCTGAGAGTTACTCATTAGCTATTAATAGGCAAGTGTCATAAAATTATACCCGTCTTATGAACTGTGGATCTGGAAGGTTTAAGTCCCCAAAAGTTGTTTGAGTAGGAAGAGAAATACTCAGGCACAGACTAATGAACGTCAGTAACCTTTCATTTATCTGGGTTTTTATAACAGGGACTCCTCAACAATTGCAATTCATTTGGTTTCCTAAAACCACTTGATTTTTTTTTTTTCCCAATCTCCACCCTGTCCTGTCAATGACATAATAGGAGAGTCCTTGCTAGTCACCGGGTCCTTTAAGGGTTTTGTTTGTACAAGTTTGAGTTAAATGCCTAAAAACTTGCCAACTCTTTCAGCTTTTGATAATTTTTTTTTTACATGAATAATGAACAGCCAGGGTATAAAAGTAGAAAAGCACCATGTGATTCTTCTTGGCCATGTCTGAACACTACCAAAACAAGTGTCATGGTAACAGTTACTTTCATAATAAACTAGGGACTTCTTTTAAAAGCTACATTGAAATACGAAGACAAGTTTAGAACATAGTAGTCAGGAGGAGAAAAAATCACCGTGTAACTCTAAAGGAACCACTTAGTCATCATAAGCTCCATTGGAGTTGAACGACTGCCAAATATATCTGCATATCCTGCAATTCATATCATAACATAATTCTGAATCTCAACCTAAATATCTTTCACTGGTTTGTTCCTCATATTTCAAAAACAATGAAACAGTGACATATTTTTGTAATGATATCGTATATTTTTTAATTGAGAACAGATGGCTGCTCTTATATTCCACAGATAATACATTTCCCCGATTATGAAGCCCAGGAGATAAAAGAATTACCTTAATCTCCATCTCTTAATTATTTGAGCCAAAGCCACATGAAATTTCTTAAAGGGCCCAATCACATTGGTATAATTTCTATTTTTTTTTTTTTATGAAAAGCTGAGGCTGTATTCTGTGAGTTGCCCTTTACAAATAATGCAAATGCTCTCTTGGAATTAGCTCACAACCTGATTTATGCAGATTGCCTGACTTTCATATGTGAGGCCTGTTTGGGCACCAGCTGGGGCAAAACATGCCTCTGCAGCCTGCGGCCCAGCTTTCCAACTAGAGCTTTGTTGCCAACACTCAAGCCTCACACAAACCAGCTGAAAAGGAGGGAATTTATACTAATCCTAGAGGAGAGTTCATGAGAATCTACAAACACATACTATTTATTATACTGGATGTACAGGGTGTGCTGGGTATACTGGGTCTATGGGGCCTCATAGGACCCCCTTCCTGGAAATGACCTAAAGTAAAAGCAATCTGTCAACAACTGAATGATTTCTCACTATATATATATATATATATATATATTCTACTATAAGAATAGTCAATACATGCTGAACTCTTATCTTATGCCAAGCACTTTTATTTTATTTTATTTTATTTATTTAATTTTTGGCCGTACCCCAGGGCATGTGGAACTTCCCAGGCCAGGATCAAACCCATACCACAGCAGTGTCCTGAGCCACAGCAGTGACAAAACCAGGTCCTTAACTTCTAAGCTACCAGGGAACTCCTTCATCAGGAACTTTTAAAGTGTGTGAGTGTGTGTGTATGTGTTATTATCACTACCCTTGATTTGTAACTGAGGAAACTTGTGCTTGGATGAGCAGAATGACTTACCAGCAGGATCATAGCTTAATAAGTATTAGAACAGGGATTCAGAGGCAGGCTGTGTGCTTCCAGGGCCCACTAACTCAGCCACTGTGCTACTCTGTGTGCAGCACAGAGGCTGCTCATTCTCCAAGCAGAACGCTTGATGGGTCAGCAGAAGACGTGGAATTAAGACCCACATTCCCAGAAAGAAGTGGAAGAATCAGACCTGATTTTATTAAGTGAATCATCTGATACCAAACTGGTTTCTCCTATAAGAAAGAAAACGATATCCTTATTTCCTCATAATATTGCTCCAAATGAGTTGGTGGAAAGATAACAGAGACAGGAAAGAGGAAATGTCTAGGAAGCTAAAGTCCACCAGTCATAGATGCTTGTTTTGCCAGGAACAAGAATAAAAGGAGATGATTTTCTTAACTCAAGTAAACCAAATGACATATGACCACCCAATCTGTCTGAATTAAATAACTGCATCTCTTGGCAGTTTTGTATTCCATTATATCATTTGGTGCTTTTTCTGCATGTCTCTGGATTTTCTCATTTGGTCTTTTAACGTGGTAACTACATTCCTAAAGGTTCTAGCCTTGAACCATTCTTGAATTCCTGGGGAAAAAACGTACTTGGTTGTAATGAATATATGTTTTTAATACTCTGCAATACTTTACTTGTCAATATTTTGTTTAAGACATTTGCATCCACATTGACATGTGAGATTAGATTAAATTTATTTCCTTGTTTCTTTTACTGCGACATATATCTTTTAGACAAGGGGCTAGGCAAACTTGTTTTTCTGTGAAGAGCAAGAAATAATTTAATGTCTATTGCCTGAGGGGGGAAATCAAATCTATTATGTATATAGTTATATAACCAGCATTTTGAAAGGTTAAAAACCATTTTTCAGCTTTTTTTTTTTTAGAGCTACAGTTGCAGCATATGGAAGTTCCCAGGCTAGGAGTTGAATCAGAGCTACAGCTGCCAGCCACAGCCACAGCCACAGCAGATCCAAGCCATGTCAGTGACCTACACCACAGCTCACGGCAGTGAGGGATCCTTAACCAACCAAGCGAGACCAGGATTGGAACCCACATCCTCATGGATACTAGTTGTATTGGTAATGTGCTGAGCCACAATAGGAACTCTGGTAAAAACTATTTTTAGCTTGTACATGCTATGAAAACAAGTGGCAGTCAGGATTTAGCCCATGGGCTGTTATTTGCCAACTCCTGTCTTAAGAGGTCGGCCCTAAAATTAGGACTATTCCTTTGGTTAGAAAGCAAGAGCAGGCTGATGTGTCAAGCTAATCATTTAGCATGCAAGTTACCACTTTGTGGTTGTTGGTGTTTGCTGAGGCTTTGAAATGGGTCCAGCAGTCATCATTGCCCTTGTTGACCCTTTTATAGATGAGTGAGGCATTCGCTTTACATAGATGATCACCTCACTTGCTCCTTTGCTGTGTTTCAAAGGTGAGAAAAGTAGGTATTTGTATCTACATTGCATTTTTTCTCATTTGTTAGACTTGTAACTTGAAAAATATTTTCAGTGGGAAAAAAAAATTTCAAGGTGGGAACTGTCTTTGAGGAAGAAAACTTCTCAAACAACTTTTCATGGTAGACTGCAGCCTCCTGGAGTGTTTGAAGGGACTGGCCTCAGAGTTTTCACAAGGGCTCATCTCCCTGAGCTGTTTCTCCTGGGGAGTGGGGGGTGAGGGCATGTTACTGAACTCAGGTTCTGCTGCATGTGCCTCAAAAGTCAGTAATTGAGGGGCAAGTGCTAGTAGAAAGGAAAGGTGCTTTATTTAGAAGAGCTGGCAGTCTGGGGAGAAGGTGGACTCATGTCCTGAGGTCACGGAGGTGAAGACCCTGCTCCCCCATGACAATTTTTAAAGGGAAAAAGATTCCTCAGGGGGTCAGAGAAGGGAGGGGCACCAGACCATAGTACCTCCTGTCAACCTCCCAGAAACCCTGGTGCTGGAATCCGTCTTGGTGCTAGAATGCACGCGCACACAGGGGAGGTCCCTGAGTCCAGCCAGATGCAGGCTCAAGACCAGATGCAGCCTCAAGGCTGGATGAGGCAAGATGATTGGCCAAAGTCCGGAAGGACTGCCCCGTAAAATAGTGATTTAAACAACCTCCAAAGCACGGGTCTCTCTCTCTCTCTTTCTCCCTGTCTCCCTGTCTGATCACCACACCCCACCCACCCCAGGCTGCCTGTGCTTTCTCCGAAGTTATCTCCTTTTCTCCCCCCCCCCCTTTTTTTTTGCCTCTCTGTTCTCAGTCTCTTTGCTGAATTTTTTCTCCAGAGGGACAAGCTTAGGGGACCTACATCAAGTGGTTAGAGTTCAGTGCTCTCACCCCACAGCCACCTGAGAACAAATCGTAATCATGTCTTGTTCCTTAAGTGGCCTAAGCAGGTATGACATTTATTCCAGTAGTCTTCTGAGTTCAGATAGAAAGACAGTGCTGTCTGTTACGAATTATTTTAAATTTCTGCACTTACTGTTAACTCAAAAAATTCATAAAATTCATGCAACTTATACTTACCCACATTTGATTCAAATTTTTATTCATCTATATGCCTGTAATAAAGTATCCAATATGCAGTTTCAGGTACCTCCAGGGAGAGGATTTAAAGGTAACATTTTCTTCTCTATTTTTTTAAGCGCTGACTTATACACTTTTTAAAAAGAGAAAAATAACAGGAACGTCCTAGAAGCCTTAGATTACATCACATTTGCCAAAAGCAGTAAAAGATGCACACTCATATGTGGTGACACTAATTAATCGTTTCTTAAATACAATGTAATTGATTTTTATTTTTCATCTTCTAGAAGATTAAAAAGTATCTGATAGCTGCTTAAAAGTATCTGAATTGTTGCTGAATAAAGAATAAAAGAAGCAGCTTTCCACCCAATTTAAATTTAAGGAAATTTGAACAAATATATGCCTAACCAATCATAATTTTTAAAATGCGTATGTATGTGTATGTATGCTTGCATATACATAATCAATAACAGTTCTGAAATGGCTACATTTCATGGTAAGATAGGCACTATTTAGTCTGAAATCAAACATTCCCCAAGGTCTGATATTCAGAGAAGCTGGAAGATGCGATTTAAATTAAATAATTTAAACTTTACAATAAGAACTATAAATTGCTTTCTCTCCTTTATCGTTTACTCTGTAGTTTTTTTTTTCTTTTTTCTTTTTTTTCTCTTCTCTGCACCAGAGGCACATGGAAGTTCCCTGCCCAAGGATGGAACCTTTGCCAAGGCAGTGACCTGAGCCACTGTGGTGACAACTGCTGAACCAGGAGAAAACTCCCTTATTCTGCAGTATTTTAATGGGAATCTAAAATAATCAGAACTATGCCACCAAATCTCTTTTCCTTTTAAAGTTCCTCTATATAGTTTAAAAGAAAAAAAAACCTTAAGATTTCATGTTTGTATATGGATTTATCATGCTTGAAGTGAAATAATGACTTATTGTCTGGTTTAGTGGCATCAAGTTAGTATTGAGCACTAGCTGCTTGTCAAATATCTATATTTTTATACGATATGTTTAAAATAATTTTCTATGCTTAATGATTTAGGTAAAATTAAAATTAACAAGCGACCTTTGGAAGAGTTAGCTGACTGAATGCATCATGGCCTGCCTTCTTTTATTTTTAAAAATTTTTATTAAAACATAGTTGATTTACACAATTGTGTTAGTTTTGGGTATACAGCAAATTGATTTCAGATTCTTTTTAGATTCTTTTCTGTTTATATAGGTTATTAGAAAATATTAAATATAATTCCCTGTGCTATTCTGTAAGTGTGTATATATATATATATATATATATATATATATAGTGCTGTGTATATTTTAATCCAAATTTCTAATTTATCCTAATTTATCCCTCCCCCCCTTTCCACTTTGGTAACTGTAAATTTGTTTTCTGTGCCTGTGAGTCCATTTTTGTTTTGTAAATAAGTGCACTTGTGTCATTTTTTTTCTTTAAGATTTCACATATAAGCATTCCTTTAAACATGCCCTCTCCTCCAGGATTTTCTTTATTCCTTTAACTTTGAAGAAGAGAAATTTCTTCTCTTCCCTCACAAATGCTCCTGGTGACACTGACAGGCTTCCTTTGTGGGCAGGATGCCTAAGTACTTAATTGTTCAATCTCTAGAAAGAATCACTTTGCCCAACAATGATAAGCAATTGCCTCTAGGGTAAAACGCAGCAGCTGCTGAATGGCTTAAGCCCAGCTAGCTACCAGTTTGGGGCCTGGCAGGAAAGAGAATGCAAATCCATTTGCCAGAAGGAAGGGAAGGAACCTGATGGTCCCTAGGCAGCCGTCTTTATTGCTGTTGTTGTTTTTATTTTTGCCACCCCTGGCTTTGCCCTCACTCTTATTCAGCCCACCTCACCTTTTTCATACCTTCCTCCTTTGATTCTGTCTTCATTTTCCTTCTGTCGGTTTCTCTCCCTGTTTTCCAGTTAATTCCCCTAATTGTCTGCTACTGTGATTAGTAATTTTTGATTCCTAGTCAGCTGTCAACCAGGTTTCTCTTGAATCTTTGGAATTATTCTTGATATTTTAGGGTCCTCTGTGCACCCTGATGGCAGTTCTTTTAATATGCTGCGGGGAGAAAGAGGAGCTCAGGAGAACTGCTGGGCTCCCTGGAACTAGAAACCCAGTGCCATTGGAAGGACAGGCCAGAATCTGAGGCTCAGGCTTTCTGGTTAATTAGATTTGGTTATGTGACTTTTGTGACTCGCCAGTTGCAGAAATAATTAGCCAAGCTCTTCTAGGCAGAGTCCTCTCATTTTAACAGAATGAAATCTCTGCTAGGGGTCTGACCGCAGGGACCCTCTTAGATTCACCTTTTCCAGAAATCCCTCTTAAACATCGCCAGTGGGAAGTTTTGTTTTGTTTTGTTTTCTTTTCTTTCTTCTCAGTGCTTCTGTGAAAGTTCTTCCTTACCTAGCAACCCGTCACATACAGACTTCTAATTCTGTGACATTCCTTCTATTCAACTCTACAGGAAAATTCTGGGCCTGAAGAGTGGTTTACCCTCTTTCTGCCTGCGTTTCACTTACACCGTGTTAATTTATTTGTTTGATTTGATGATTGCCATGCTTGTCTCCAGGACTTTCCTCCGCTCACGTCCCCCCCTCTTCTCCATTTCTTCCCATGCCCACCGTGGGCACACTTTTTCTTTTCTAAACTGAGCGAATTAAACAGGCTCCAAGCGAGAGCAGTAAGATAAGTCAAGGAAAAATACAAAAGGACTGAGGCACAAATTGAGGCATTCACAAAGTAATCTTAAAGAAAGAAAAAAAAAGCCTCCAATTTCCCCGGTCACATTGCTCAAGGCCCTTGCTTTGCAACCCGTAAGCAGGGATGGACGTGGAACCCTAGACACCCCTGTCTTGTGGTCAGCACAGGAGAGCTTGGTTTCTACCCTCAGCCTTTCTCGGGATTATCATTTTATTTAGGATTTTGTGAGATAGGGCACTTCAACAGGTTATCTTCATCTATTTAATAAAATTCATTCATTCTCCCAACTAAATCATAAGGATGCTTTTTTAACGTCCACAGATCTCTCACAGTGGAATGCATGTGTATAGTCACTAAATATTCTTGAATTGTGTATAGGATTATTCATTCACCATTTATTGAGCCTTTCTTTGCACATTTAATGACAGCTACCGTCAGGAAGAGGCATAGATTTTAAAGTTCTAACCATGTTAAGCAGCTGTATTTTAGCAATATGATTAAAGTGGAGGTTCACTTTTTGTTCTGCACGTGTTGAAATAAGTGAATGGACTAGGTCAAGGTTTATGTGGACAGGAATGCCTCTTAGCAATGGTGGACCTGAAAGACGGCAGCACCTACATCCCCAAACCCTCCCCTGGTGGCTCAGTATGTGGTAAATGCACTTAACTAAAACTGAAGCCTGAGCTGGCTTTATATGCCAAATGTTTATATTCCTTAGAGACCTGCAGTAGTTTAAGGTGATTTGGGCTGTGGTGCTGGAGAGCACAGCCCAGATCACATAAGCCTCTCTAGTTAGCTCACTCCCCAGGTAATGGATCCGATCACGTGGCTCCCACAGTGGTAACGCGTGATCTGGTATTTCTGACTTTGTATGTCTTAAAGCAAAAAAAAAAAAAAAAGTAGCCACTTTCATGATATTGTTTGCATGCTCTTTCTAATTGTTTTCCACAAATGCTTACCTAAAGGGAGGACTTAGCGAAACGATTTTGAGTGGAGGAGCCCCAGCACCTGTGAGGCAGTTCCGTCACACAGTCTCTAAGGGAACACGTTGCTGCTGACAGGACATAGGTATCTTGTCCCACCAGGTTGAAAAGTGAAAATGTTTGAAAAACACTAACAGGTGTTTCTATAGGACTTACCAAATGTGAAAAGCAGCTGACCATGGTAAAATGAAATGATATTTAAATATAAAAGCAGAACAGAAAACAGTACATACATGTGGACTGTAGTCTTCTAATTTTTCTTTTTAATGCTGCTTCCATGGCATATGGAAGTTCCCGGGCCCGGGTTAATTCGAACCATAGCTGCAACCTGTGCTGCAGCTACAGCAATGCCAGGTCCTTTAACCCACGGGGTCATGGTGCGAACTCCTGTAATCTTCTAGTTGTATTCATTTAGATTAGTAGTCATTAGTTTTATTTTTCACCTAAATACAGAGACTCAGGTGGCCTACGTTCATCTGGAAAAATAAACCTTTTTTTCCCCCAATTTTACATTTGTAATATAAAATGTAAGGTCACTAATTAAACACCCTCTGCTTTAAGATTTACTATTGACACTTGCATCTTACTCCACTTTGGAGAGCCAATAAAGTAGAGAACGGTTGCTTCTTCTCTGGGGGGGTTTGAGGGGAGCAGAAGTTTGCTTCAGAAGATGGAGCAGAGGTGATGAGAGGGTTAGACGCTGGTTAAGTGAATAGCAGCCTCTCCTCAGCTGCCTTAGAATACACTAAGAGCAGTGCCTCTTGTGGCTCAGCAGGTTAAGAACCCGGGCTAGTATCCATGAGGATGAGGGTTTGATCCTTGGCCTCACTCAGTGGATTAAGGATCTGGCATTGCCCAGAGCAGCGGTGTAGGTCGCAGGTGCAGCTCGGATCTGGCGGTGCTGTCGCTGTGGCGTAGACCAGCAGCTGTAGCTCAGATTCGGCTCCTTGCCTGGACACTTCCATATGTGGCCCTAAAAAAAGACCAAAAAAAATACACTAAGGGAGCCAGTTAAGACCTTCTGTCTTACACAGCAATCCTGGAGAACATCTTAGAAGGATAAGATCCCACGGATGTTTAACTCTGACACTCATTATCATCTGTGTGATTCAGCAGCAACCATCTAACTAACCCCTTTCCACTCACTGCCTGTTAGCTATTAGATTTAATTGCTCATTCTTCTTTAACCCTACAACCTATCATCACTAAATGAAGTTGATTATTCTTGCTTCTTGAATTCTTCGTCCGCCTTGGAATTTTGCCTGGCTCCTTTCTCACCATCAAATATCCATCTTTTTTTAAGACTATGAATTATCTATCAAATCCAACTCCTCAGCATGCTTTGACCTTATCTTCTTTTTATAAACTTACTCATTCCTTTCTTCTGTATCCTTCACTCTTATTGAAATTTCATTTTGATTTCTTTCTAAAAAATGGAGTGCAAAATCAATAAGAACTTAGATAATCTCCTTGAGACAGCCCTAAATCATCTCAGTTTCGTAATAATCATTGCATCACCTTGTATTGCCTTGATTTTTTAGAATAAATTCACTTACTGTAGAATTAACTTTTTTTCCTTGATATTTATAGCTTTTTCCCAACTCACTACTGTAGCTGCTGCTCAAGAAAATGAGAGCACATTCTCTGATTCTTCTTTTACCTTTTTAAAAAGTTATATAAAGTGTTTCTTACTGCGTTTGAGTTGATGTACAGTATTGTATATGTTACAGGTGTACAATATAGTGATTCATATTTTTAAAGTTATACTCCGGTTATAGTTATTATAAAATATTGGCTATATTCCCTGTGTTGTGTGATATATACTTATAGCTTATTTTATACATAATAGTTTGTACTTCTTAACCCAGTACCCTTATATTACTCTTCCCACTTCCCTCTCCTCACTGTTAACCGTGGGTTTAATCTCTGTATCTGTGTCTGCCTCTTTTTTGTTCTATTCAGTGTTTTTTTTTAGATTCCACATATGAATGTTATCATACAGTATTTGTCTTTATCTAACATTTCACTAAGCATAATATACTTGAAGTCCATTCATGTTAGTGCAAAAGGCAAAATTTCATTCTTTTCATTGCGGAGTAATACTCCAATGCAGGTATATGCCACATCTTCTTTATCTATTCACCTGTTAACAGACACTTAGGTTGCTTCCATATCTTGGCAATTGCTATGAACATTGGGTTACACGTATCTTTTAGAATTAGTGTTTTGGGGCTCTTTTTTTTTTTGATATATACCCAGGAAGGGAATCACTGGGCCATGTGGTAGTTCTCTTTTTAGTTTTTTGAGAAATCTCCATACCATTTTCGACAGTGGTTGCACCAGTTTATATTCCCACCAACAGTGTACATCCTTGTCAGCATTTATTATTTTGGTTCTTTTTGATTCTGGCCATTCTGACAAGTGTGAGGTGATATCTCACTGTGGTTTTGATTTGCATTTCCCTTATGGTTAACAGTGTAGAGCATCTTTTCATATGCCTTTTGGCCATCTGGCATGTCCTTTTTGGAAATATGTCTATTTAGATTTTTTTTGTCTGGTTTTCAATTGGATTGTTTGTTTGGTTTGTTGGCTTTTGCCCCCACTCTCCCCTTGGCAACATTTGGAGTTCCCAGGGCAGGGATCAGACCCAAGCCACAGCTGTTACCTACGCCACAGTTGTGGCAACCTCAGATACCCAGAGTGCCAGGAGGGCGGTTGAACCTGAATCCTGGCACTGCAGAGATGTCACAGATTCTGTTGCGGCACAGTGGGAACTCTGGGTTTTTTGATGTTGATTTGTATGTGCTGTTTGTATATTTTCAATATTATTCCCTTATTAGTCATATCATTAGCAAATATTTACTCCCATTCTGTAGATTGCCTTTTTGTTTTGTCAGTGGTTTCCTTTTCTATGCAACAGTTTTTAAGTTTAATTAGATCCTGTTTGTTTATATTTGCTTTTCTGTCCTTTGCTTTAAGAGACGTTGAAAATAACGGTATTATGATTTATGTCAGAGTGTTCTGCCTATATTTTCCTTTAGGAGTTTTATGGTTACATTTAGATATTTTTTGGTCTTTTTGCCTTTTTTAGGGCTGCACCTGTGGCATATGGAGGTTCCCAGGTTAGGGGTCCAATGGGAGCTGTGGCTGCTGGCCTACACCACAGCCATAGCAATGCAGATTCCAAGTGGCATCTGCAACCTACACCACACCTCATGGCAATGCCGAATCCTTAACCCACTGAGCGAGGCCAGGGATTGAATCTGTGTCCTCATGGATGTTAGGTTCGTTAACTGCTGAGCTATGACAGGAACTCCACATTTAGATCTTTAATCCATTTGAGTTTATTTTTGTATATGGTATTACAGAATGTTCTGATTTCATTCTTGTACATGTTTAGTTAGCTTTTCAGTTTTCCCAGTGCACCACTTACTGAAGAGGCAGTTTTTTCTCTGTTGTTAAAAGGGTAGTAATACGAGTAAGTGGAGCCCAGTGAATTAATTACCAGATTTTTGTGTATAGTGCAGGAGACGTGGGGAGGAATGCTAAAAGACGAGCTTCGGTGAGTTGTTATTCATAAAAGACAAAATTTGGAATTTAGTTAACTTTTAAAAATTAGGCTAATACCTGTTTTAGTCTCCTTGCTACTGTGACATATTATCACCCATTCTGTGGCTTAAAACACAGAAATAATTGTTTTTTAAATCTGGAGGTGGCTAGTCCAAAGTCAGTCTCATGTGCTTAAGTCAAATAGCAGCAGCCTGGTTCCTTCTGGAGGCTTTAGGGGGAAATAGATTTTCTTGCCTTTGCACCTGCATACCTTGGCTTGCGATCCCCATTTTTTCTCAATGACATCACTCCCACCTTTGCTTTTATGATCACCTGTTTTCACTCTGACCCTCCTGCCTTGCTTTTATAAAGACCCTTATGATGCTGTTTGGGCCACCTAGATCATCCAGAATAATCTTCCTCTCTCGAGATCCAGAGTTTTACCACACCTCCAAGTTGCCCTTTATTTTGTAATATAGCATAGCCACAAGTTCCAAGGTTTAGGATGGGGACTTTTTTTTTTTTTGTCTTTTTAGGGCCACACCTGAGGCATATGGAAGTTCCCAGGCCAGGGGTCACATCAGAGCTGCAGCTGCTGGCCTGGACCACAGTCACAGCAACATGAGATCCAAGCATCATCTGCAACCTATACCGCAGCTCATGGCAATGCCGGATCCTTAACCCACTGACCGAAGCCAGGGATCAAACCCAAGTCCTCATGGATGCTAGTCGGGTTTGTTACCACTGAGCCACGATGGGAACTCTCAGGATGGGGACGTTTTTGAAGGGCTGTTGTTTGTACCACCACAATCCCTGCTAGTGCCAGTCTCCCTTAGACGGGTGTGAAAAAGTTTTCCTTGAATATAAGGAAAAAGGGCGTATGTCAGATTTGTGGGTTTTATCTCTCACACCTGCCACTACAGACAGATAGCTCGAGAATTTCTGCATAAAGGAGTTTGGAAGCTATCCATTAGGCAGTGGTGAACTGTTGATCTTTTTTTAAGCCAATAAAGAATCTGTTCGGTTTTGTATTTTCGAAAATAACTGGTGAAAGAATGAATGCTGTGCTGGTTGAAGGGCCAGACTCAAAGTGGTGAAAACTCAGGAAGAGAGCCACCATGGAATTAGAACAGAATTGCTTATTGATAAGAGACATTTCAAAGAGGATTCTGTATTGATTTGGGAGTGTTTGGTGGGAAATAAGAATGTTGAAGTTGACTTCAAAATATTGTAGCTTTGGTGTCAGTGTAAGAAATGACAACATTAGTGAGTCTGAATGTATTTCAGTTATAGTATCTGTGAGACATGCTGTATAAGACTCAGAACTAGTGGCTAGCAATAAAGTTGCCGAAAACACACTGCACCAGCTTTGCAAATCTGTATTTTGGACTTAATAGGGAGGGTTAGGGGTTGCTTACTTTAGTATGAGGATTCCAAAGAGTGGTTGAGTGGTTGCATGTATGCAGCACGTATATGCTATGTTGTTTCTGCATACATAGTATTATCTTATAATATGTATTATTATGTTATTATTTTATAATATTATATTTTAATTATAATTTATATTATATAGTGTATGAAGAAATATTGCATACATATATACATATATAGATACAGTCAAACTTATATGCATACATTTTATTGACCTTAGGGAGCAGGGTAGAATATTTTAAATGGTCAAAATTGCCAGATATCAGTGCTCTTTCGAATACAGACATTGCTTTCATCTCAGCCCATGCAGAGTCAAACTCATTTTATAATCTTACTTTGTATACATTCCATACCTGATCTTATCTAAATGTAAAAGAAAGCAACTGAAAAAAAAAATCCTTCATATTACAAAATTGAGAAGCTGTTGTTTTCAGAGGGTTTGGTTTCTAAGGTGAGACAAACAGAATTAAAAAGATACACTGTGGCAATTGTTAAAAGTAATAGTAGCCAATATTTACTGAGTCTCAATCTTATGAGTTCAGGTCTAGTCAGCCTTTTAAATGTGTCAGCTGATTAAATCTCACAGTCTTCATAAGAGGTAGGCATTGTGTGTAAAATGCATAACGGAAAAAAGGTTGACAGCACATTTCTAGTCAGGAGAAGAACCTGAGTGAGTGGGGGAAATAATCAGAGAGGAGATAACCCTTGAAATGAGACTTCATGGATGGAATTTTACAGGCCTATAAATGTAAAAGGCACTCAAAGGAAGAACAACATTGGGAAACGGTAAGACATTTGAGAAGGCACGAAGTGTGGGGAATGATGACTGCCAGATATTAAAGTGCCAGAGGGAGAATAGCAACAGATGAAGCTTGTCAAGAACACGAAGGTCACATCGCAAAGGAAACTGTAGCCATAGTGTAAGAAGTTTACTTCCTCTCATGTGGCTTATGGGAGGGCATCAATAATTTTGAGCAGGATAGTGAGCTGATTCTCTTTGCATGTTAGCAGAGCTTCTGTTGCAACAGAATGAAAGATGCATCCTCCAGGGGCTTAAGGGAAGGTGAGGAGGACAGGAGGTAAGACAAACAAGGGGGTCTATTTCTACAGTCTAGGCAGAAATTGGCCATGAAAAAAAGGACAGACAGACATTTTTATGATAGAACTGAGAACATGCATGACTGAAAATGGGGAGTGATGGATTTGGGAAATAGAGGTTTCTGTCTTGGGCAGCCTTGCGGATTCTAGGGGCGTTGCTGGGGAAGGAGAAATCCCCCCACTTCCCCTCATGAGTTCTTGTGGCTGGACTCAAAAGCAAATTGACATAGGATGGATTAACAGGAGAAAATGAAACACGTGTTAATTCATGGACATGGAGGTCCCATAGAAATGACACTTAAGAAGTGGCCAAGAAGTTTCTAGTGTGCCCCAAAAGGATTGGCAGCGTCTCTGTAGCGCTGGGACACAGTTCAATCCCCAGCCCAGCACAGTGGGTTAAGGATTCTGCATTGCCACAGTTGCAGTGTAGGTCAAAACTGTGGCTCAGATCTGATTCCTGGCCCAGGAACTCCACAAGGCCTGGAGCAGCCAAAAAATAAAATAAAAAATTTAAAAAAAGGAGTTCCCATTGTGCCTCAGTGGGTTAAAGACCCCCATGTAGTCTCCATGAGGATGCAGGTTGGATCACTGGAAGATAAAGATATAAAATACACTGATATCGAAATAATCAGTGTGGTAGGTTCTATCATCGCTCTCTTAAGAACTTGCATGAGGTCACAGAAAAATCTTAGGGCCAGGGTTCGAATTCATACTTGGACATAAGAACTTGTGCTTTTAACCACTAGAATGTGGACATAAAATGCTTGAAATAAAAAAATTCTTGTAAAGTCAAAAACTTATAAATCAAATATAGTGTTCATTTTTTTCAAAATGAAATGTAACAGTTCTCAGTGCAATGACATTTATAACGAGGCCTGGTGGAGAAGTAGCTGTCCTGAGTGTTACGAGATGGATGGAAAAAAGGCCTTGTGCTTGGATGTTTTTCCTTTTTCTTACTTTTCCTGACCTGTTGCCTTGCGCTTATTCATTCCAATGAATTGCCTCTGCTATTTTTTTTTTTCAACTAAGCTCATGAAGTTTGAAAATAGTAAAAAGGTCCCAGACTTTAAGGTCCCAATTCTAGTCCAAGATTTAACACTTCGTGGTTTTGTGATATTAGAAAACTTGTTTAATCGGTCCTCAGTTTCCTAGTCAGTAAAACAGAGGTAAAAATACCCAGGGCACTGTGAGTTGTGAGTATTCAACAAAATGATGTATTTATGAAATCTGAATAACTGATCAATGACAAAAGTATACACACGTTTTTATTCTTATTAATACCTTTGCTGCACAATGCCTCATTAGTCATTTGTTACATAATGTGAATTAGTTGATGACATTTCCCCTTGCTCTACTACACTTAGGTTTTTACTTAACAGAAATCAAAAGAATATCTTATATGTGCTGAAGCTGAGTAAATATTTTGTGCAGCATAGAGAAAGTCTTTTGGGTGGCGTGTATGTGTTGTGCAGTGACAATCTGGAGAAAGTGGGCTTCACTGGATTATCTCTGATGAGTAGCATGGTGACACTGAAATGGGAGATGATGAGGGAAAAAGTATGGCTTCGTGCTGGGAACTGTGAAGCATATCCAATATTGCACTACTGGTAAGCTAACCGGATAGCTTGCCACAGTTACAGAGATGCTAGTTGAGGACACAGAACTTGGGTTAGAGAAAAGGCCTTTACTACTCAAGCACAGCAAGCAGCATTACCATCTTGGCCATATAGGTTCCGCTGCTCCCCAATCCCCAGGGGTGAGACAGAGGGGCGGGTGGGGCCATGGATGCAGTGGGACTGCATGTCTGCTGAGGATCCCTGAGCTCAAGGAACTTGAATCTTGTATGCTGGGCAGTGAGCACGCTCTTTTTGTTCCCAAGGGCCACATTATTTTTATTTCCTGAATGATAAGCAAACAGACCTCTGACCTCTTTACTTTCCAAGACTTTTTGCTCTACAAACATCTTTAAAATTACAGTTTGAAACAAAGTGGTGGTTAGTGCCACTGCTCAAATAATGTGCAGAAAATCTAGAGATTTTCTCCTAACATCCTGATGAAGAGGAGGCATCTTAAAAGTCAGTCTTAGCCTCCCTCACAGTTCACCTAATCTAAACTCTAATGCACAAATTGTAACACAGACTTTATCATTGCAGAAAAATTTCCTATTCGTTTTTATTTTCATTTCTTTTTTCCAGCTTTATCAGTGCAGAAAAATTTCCTATTCGTTTTTATTTTCATTTCTTTTTTCCAGCTCTCTCCTATATCCCCCCACAACTACCACCACCATGCACACACACACACACACACACACACACACACACACACATACACACAGGAAGGAGATAAAACATGCAAGAAAGAAGGGAAAGAATAAAGGTAGGGGTTTGAAGGACAAAAGGAATAAGACTTCAGAGAAAGATAAATGGGAAAGCAGACATAGGGATTTTATTTCAGCATGGGCTTAGACGTCTAAAAGATTAGAATGCTTGATATTGACCTCAAAGTGAACATTTAAATAGGATTCTATCCCATGAATAAGAGTATATATGTTGGGCCAGGTCATAATGGGTAGGATATGTCCACCTAGTTTAAAACCTAAGTCTTTTATCTCTTTCAACACAAACCATTGGCGTTATCATCTTACTTCACATTCCTTCTTCAGCTGATAGTTGTGAATGTGTGAACAGGGATCCTGTGTGGATGATCTGACTTCCTGTAATGGAACAGGATTAGGCTTAACTTTAGTATTTGTGGGCCCAAAGCAGGAGTACGCAGAGGCTTACCTACCGTGTGTCTAAATATTAAAGTTGTGAATCAGGCTAACAAACCGTCAGTTAAAGTATGTTCTATCCTCCTGCTTACCAAGCATACTTTATAATGATTGTAGTGAAAAACATTGACGATGCTAGACTATTTTTATGTTAGAAAGTCAGCAAAGTTTCAAGGTCAACTATGCATTGCTGTTCATTCTGGGGTTCTGTTGATGAGCTGCATGAGTAATAACATGTAAAGTCATGTATGCAAACTACAATCTATTTTTACATGGAATTTATTTTCCTTGCCTTCATTTCAGCACAATCACAAACTGTGTTACTATAGTTAAAAGATGTTCACATAACTTGTGTTGATAGTAATGACCTAAGTGATTGAAAAAATGAAATAGTAATCAAAATACACAAAATTTGTGTTTTTCAAAAATTAAAATGGGACTAAAAAGTATAACATATCTTATATAAATGACTTTAAAACTTGCTTTTTCTGCAATTGAGTCAAAAGTAGCTTCTAAAACTAGAGAGTCCAAAATAAATGATAATGAATATTAAACTTTTCAATCAGTTGTAAAAGAATAAAGCTGAAAGTTTTAATTTTTTAAAATTAAATTAAATCTCCTTATATTTGTCAGTGAAATCATTAGCAATTATATTCTTCAGTGGCTTTCTACTTGCCAGAATAAAGAATCTGTATCATGATTGACATCTCTTTCTAAATTTCTGCAAATTTAAGAAATGGGACCTAAATTTCTGCAAATTTAAGAGTATATGTAAATTGCTTAATATTATATTTATATGCTCCCATAAGCAACTGATGATATTTTGTGTGTGACTCAGAATCACAATTTGAAACAGGAAGAAAAGCAAGAAATAGTCTCTTAACACCACTGTGAAAAAATATGTCTCTGCACGGGACCCTTATCTACTGATCAGGAGAAGACTATGTTAATACTTTGTCTTATACTTCATTTTCTCAGGAGAAGTACCTGTTTCTAACAATACACAAGGGTTCTTACATGTGGGTTGTTGCCTTCTTTTTTTTTTTAAGACGTTAGATAATAGATATGGAAGAAGATTTCTCTGGGTCCTAAAAAAAGTCTTTGTCATGAGAATGGATTAGGGATACAGGTTTCACAGCACCAGATCCCAAGACATAGGGATGCCCATCTGCTTTTTTTTTTTTTTGTAATGATTTTTATTTTTTCCATTATAGCTGATTTACAGTGTTCTGTCAATTTTCTACTGCACAGCAAGGTGACCCAGTCACACATACATGTATGCCTTCTTTTTTCTCCCATTTATATATTGTGTGTTTGTGATATCCGAAGACCTCAGAGGGGACCCTGAACAGGGGCCCTCCTCACCATTATAAGGACAGAAGCAAACCTTGTAAAACAGGAAAAAAAAAATTAGGTACGATATCTTTCTGGGACCTAGGAAAACTCTTGACATTAGGTATTTAATATTCAACAGCTGTTTTCAAATTCTTTAAACTTTACCCAGGTTGCTGGTAACATTATAGAAAAACACATGCTTCTCCATCCCCTGAAAAAAAGAAAAGAAAAAAAAAACTGAAACAAAACAAATCTAACAGATGCCTGCAGTGTTAACTAACTCCTGACATCAAGTGTTAGATTTCCTTAAAAAACTATCAGGGATAGCAGCATCCAACAAGCAGAGATGGAGCCCACTATTAAGTGGCACATGGACCGGCCAAACATGGTCGTCAGAGCTGGGGCACCTTTGGCAGGGGTTCAAGCCAAGTAATAGAGTAGGTTGAGAAGAAAAAAACATATAGCAGCATCTATTACGTAATGAGAAATGGCTACAAGTGTGATCAGAAGAATGCATGTGCAAGATTCTTCCTTGTATGTGCCAAAGCCAAGAAGCCCACCCAGTATGTAGTAAGCATTCCCGCTATGACCTGGAGTATCGAGTTAGTGCTCCTGGAGATGAAACAGCGGTAGATGAGGTGGATGTGACTTGTGAGGCTCACCGTCTAGTTATGGAATTTAAACTGATCCCTTTCAATATGATTTGCCTAGCCTCAAAGGAAGGCTTTCTTCCTCTTCCATTTCCAGCTCTGTTGCCAAAAATCTCATTGAGGTTATGACTCTGGGACTTTACCTTTCAGTGGAGGTCCCTGTGGTGCAGTGGGTTAAGGATCTGGTGTTGTCATTGCAGGGGCCCAGATCGCTGCTATAGCCCACGTTTGATCCCTGGCCTGGGAACTTACACATGCCACGGGCAGACCCCCCCCACTCAAGGAGATACCTTTCAAAACAGAATACAAACTATGTGTCAAATGTATAAAACAATCTTAGTACAAGCTATTAATGCCAGAGTGCTATCAAGGGGGCTTTTTGTTGCACAAAATATGTGAAGGACTAGAATAGGAAGTGACTAGGTAGTCGGCTAATAGAAACTCAGGTGGAGGGACAGAATGTGCTGGAAAGTGGGGAGGTCAGCGAAAGCCTAGGCATCCCAGGCCAGGCATTGACATAAAAGGAGGTAATAATATTGGGTTTTTTTTTCTCTTGTTTAAATGGGAGACAACTTCTGTTGGAAGAAAGAGTTACCTCTGTTTCTCTTGCGTTTGCATATTTAAGTTTACAAATTTTTATCAATTAAAAAAATATTTGTGGAGCTCCTGTCGTGGTTCAGTGGTTAAAGAACCTGACTAGTATCCATGAGGATGCAGGTTCTATCCCTGGCCTTTCTCAGTGGGTTGAGGATCCAGCATTGCTCTGAGCTGTGGTGTAGGTCCCAGACGTGGCTCGGATCCTGTGTTGCTGTGGCTGTGGTGTAGGCCAGTAGCTACAGCTGCGATTCGACCCCTAGCCTGGAAACTTCCATATGCCGTGGTGCGGCCATAAAAAAAGTCAAAAAAAGACTAACAAAAAATATTTGTGATGGGGAATTAAGCATTTTAGGTTTGAGTTAAATATGTTCTATTTTCCATTATTTGTAAAAAGGTAAAGATAAGGATAAAAAATCTTATTTATAAACATTAATGGTTTATCATTAGGCATTTTAGAGGATTGCTTTGTTCTCTGGTGTGAACTTCATTAAATGAAACATCCTTAATCACTTATACTTCTTTATACTTATACCAGTTTTACATGAAGCATTTCTGCATCTGCTCTCATTGTTAATGAATATACCTTTTTTTTTTCAGAGAGAGATCTATTTATCTGTCTGATCTCTTGTCAATGAAAAATTGGTCAGTCTAAGAAAGATTTGGAAAATTTTATTCGAGCCAAATCTGAGGATTATAACCCACGAAAAGCATCGCAGAAATCTCTGAGAACTGTTCCACCAGTTAAAAGTCAGGGCATGGGAGTTCCCGTCAGGGCATGGGAGTTCCCGTCATGGCTCAGTGGAAACGATTCCAGCTAGGAATCATGAGGTTGTGGGTTCGATCCCTGGCCTCGCTCAGTGGGTTGAGGATCCGGCGTTGCCGTGAGCTGTGGTGTAGGTTGCAGATGCGGCTTGGATCCTGCATTGGTGTGGCTGTGGTGTAGGCCGGCAGCTACAGCTCCTGTTAGACCCCTAGCCTGGGAACCTCCATGTGCTGCGGGTGCGGCCCTAAAAAGACAAAAAGAAAAAAAAAAAAGAAAAAAGAAAGGTCAGGGCACAATTATATAAGTTTTTTGAGACAGAGGGCTGAATGTCATAATCCAGATCTAAGCATCCTGGTGGATCGTGTGACCCCTTACGAGCCCGAGAAGAAATGTTATCTTTTAAGGACTAGTGAATGCTCAGAAACTTGGTCTTATGGTCAAGCAGGTATTCCTGCTGCTGGGGGAGGTCTAGTAGATGCATGACGCAGGCACACAATGCACAGTGGGGGAGGGAGAGGCCAAGGCGCAAAAAATTTTTACGTTTATTTTCTTTTTGTCTTACCATGAAATATGAATTTTATTTCACACTACCTGTACTTACATATTTTTATGTACAGATATACCTATATACTTATATTCCCTGAGAGAAAGGAGATCTTTGTCATTCACTAGCCTGGTGGATCTCAAAGTGGGTCCCAAGACTTGCAGAGTCAGCATCACCTGGGAACTTGTTAGGAATGAATATTCTCCACTCTGCCCCAGACCCACTGAATCAAACACTGTGGGGTGTGGCTCAGTGACCTATTTCAGTTAGACTTCCAGGGGATTCTGCACCACTGGTCTAGTCTGCAATATCAGGAAACAGCCTCAAAGAAAGATGGTTCTTACTCTCCCCTGGTCTTCAGAATCTTCCCCTAGTGCTTTTATCATCATACTGAGCTTCATGTCAAGAATACAGCTGTGCCTGTCCTGATGTGTCCTGGACTTTTAAAAACTCAGTATTCCAAATCTATCAAGACTTTCTAATAGTGTGCTTTGTGCCAGTTCCAGCCTACCAGTAACCAATGTTGTGGTTGTGCAACTGCACAACTCAGTTGGGGACTTGAACGCAGCCAAGACTCAGACTGGGATTCGAACTACATTGCTTTTTAATTAAAATCACACACCTAGTCTCGGGACTTATTGAAGTTCAGGTTCTTTACATCTCAGCACAGAATTAATTCATCTAGAGGCAAAGTGATAGGTAAGAGGCAGATTTATCGAGAGAAAGACAGAGTGTGGTCCATTCCCAAAGGCGAGAGGCCAAGAAATATGGGTGAGTTTTTATGGGCTGGGTAATATTACAGACTAAAGAGTGAGAGGATTATTCCAGCTCTTTGAGGGGAAGGGACAGGGATTTCCAGGAATTGAGCCACCACCTACTTTTTGTCCTTTTAAGGCCGGCCTCAGCACTGTCCTAGCACCTGAGGGCGTGTCACAGAACAGAAGCTGAAGCACTGAAGTGAAACAGGTTCTAGTAAAAATCAAGTCATTTAATATAAAAAGACAAACTTTCTTATGAAAGTAAAGCTGTGCTTGAAAGATTAACAAGATAACATGAGGCTTCAAGAAATTAGGATGTGACCAAGCTGCGACTTCAAAGGGGACTCAGAACCTGGTCTCACTAATTGAAAGGAGGGGACAGACACTTGAATACCTCAAAATGAGAGTAAATTTGAAAACACTGAGTTGCTGAAACTCAGCCTCTGTCCAAAGGTGCAGAAGTTTGCGCAAAGTCTCAGAGACAGAATTTTGCGTGGAGAAAAAAATAGCCTTATTGCTTTGCCGGGCAAAGGAGGCCACCAATGGCTAATGTCCTAAGACCATGCGCTCCGTTGGGCGAGATTAAGGACTGGTTTTCTAGTTTGGGAGTAGAAAATTAAGGATCAGTATAGATGCAAGCTTGCATTCCTCTTCAGAGCTGGTGTTTAGTGGCCTGAGACTGGTTCTGTAGGTCATCTTTCTTTCTGGAGTAAAGAATGCTTCACAACAACTTTCATTTTGGGGAGTTTTAGTTCTGCAGAAGAACTCAAAGATATTGTTATGCATTTCCCTTGAAGAGGAACCGGGATCCTGCCCAAGGCTGCAGTATTATTTCCTAACTGCTCCTCCCTGGTCTCTGTATCCCGTCCCTTCCCTGATCAGCATCTGTTTGAACCTGCCCTTTGGAACCCAGGGAAGGTCATGGAGGCTGGATGAGGCCTATTTCCTACAAACAAGAAATGGGGGACATAGAAAGGCTTGCGCCCAGTTGCCCTATAAGGCCCTAATCGGTTTCAATATAATTCCTGGAAGATGGGGATTTTGAATAACACTTTGAGCATGTCTTTGTAAAGCAGATTCTTCCTAGGACAGTGGTGTCATTTGTTTTCCCTCCCAGAAAACACAAAAAGCAGAGGACTGAGGTTCTCAAGGAACCTCTGCATCTCCCAAGGTGTGGAGGGGAATGTTGGCATGAAAGCATGAAGAACTGGTCATCTGATTTATTCTCGAAGAAACATGGATGAATGTCAGTGATAAAACCCACGTGCATTCTCTTGTTCCCTCTGGTGAGCCACAGCCCATATGTGCAGTCTAGCCATTTGAGATTAGAGGAAGTAAGGAAATCTTTTCTAGGCAGGTGCTAAATATGGTTTTGGGGAAATAAAGCCATTGTTTGGGTCTGAACTGTCAAGTAAAATTCCTGTGTAACATCTGACTTTATTTTGAGCCCTGCCAGCCTGCATTTCCCCTTTTCCGATGTATGTTCATATATTTATAAATGCTATATACATGTCTATCTAAGTGTGTGTCTAGGTGCTTTAGTCTTGTTCCTTGTCAGCACACCTGCGCTACTGACCCTCCATAGGCATGGCCTCCAAAAGCTTTCTTGTGTTTGTCTTCTTTTTTTATTTATTTTATTATTATTATTATTATTATTATTGCTTTTTAGGACCACACTTGTGGCATATGGAAGTTTCCAGGCTAGGGGTTAAATTGGAGCTACAGCTGCCAGCCTATGCCACAGTCACAGCAACTCGGGATTCCAGCCACGTCTGCCACCCACACCACAGCTCACTGCAGCAAGGCCAGGGATCAAACCTGCATCCTCACGGATACCAGTTGGATTTGTTTGCACTGTGCCACAGTGAGAACTCCCCTTTGTTTGTCTTCTTATGCAGAAAGGCATGTAGAGATAAATAAGCTATGTCAAAGATACTGAAACGGAAACACCTCTGACTTGAACCCAGTCTAAACCCAGCCTGGGACTTGGACCCACAGTTTTTTAATTAGAATCACTCACCTGGTGTCTGGACGTTCCGAGGCTCAAGTTCTTTGTGTCTTAGCACAGAAAGAATTCAGTGAGAGAGAAAGTGATATGCAAGAAATACATTTATTAAGATAGGAAGCTTGTGAGAGATACAAGTGGGCAGGCGAGAGGGCTCTGCCCTAAGGATTGAGTGGGCTACATTTTTATAAGCCAAGAAAGGTGGGGAGGGGGAAAAGGTGGCCTTCTTCTTCCTCACTCTTCAGGTAAATGCCAGGCTTACATCACTAGCTCCTCCTTTGTATTGGGTAAAGGAGTATTTGACCTTATGGGGTCAAACTACGGCTGTCATGGTGCTTATTCAAGTCAGCAGAAGGGTGGTAACGTATGCTAAGATATGTTGAATCATCTCAGGTTTCCCTATAGTGAGGGTCTCCTACTTTGGAATGTTGTCTTTCCCTTAAATTCCTTTGGTCCTAAGGATCATTATCTTGCTGAACTTGAATGCAGGCCTCATTTTATCTTTCACTTACGGACCTGAGACATATCTCATGCTTTTATTTATAGTTTTATAGTTAAGCAAGCCTGCTTTATTCCACAATGTTCTGATGGCTTTCTTGAGCAATATTAATTTATAGTGGTCTCCCAAAGTTCCCTAGGTTTCCCTCTACCTGTGGTCCCCTACTGGGCCTTCTGCAACTGCGTGTGTAACCATCCTGCTCTATCCCTGTCAATACAATGGAATAATCCCATTTTGTGCAACCTATAGAGAATGCCCAGGAAGTAAAGTCTCCACTGTTTTACTGTACATGAAACTGAGCAGGACCTGTGGGGCTCCTAGGCACAAAGAGTCTTTCTGTGTCCTCTCCATTTCTTGTTTGTTAGAAATGGCCTCATTCAACATCCCTGATCTTCCCTGATTTCCGAAGGGCAGGTTCCAAGAGTTGCTGATCAGGGAAGGGAGGGGAGGCAAAGACGGGAGAGGAAGAGTCAGGAAACAGTAGCTTAGCCTTGGGGCGGGGTCCTGGTTCCTCCTTAAGCTTTGCACATAACAGTATGTTTGAGCTCTTCTGCAGAAGTAAACCCCCGACAGATGAAAGATATTAACTACTTGATGAAGCATTCTTCATTCCAGAAAGAAGGACCACCAGAACCAATCCTAGGCCCACTAAACACTAAACTTCATTCTTTGAAGAAGAATGTAAGTTTTTATCTACCCTGTCCTTTATCTGTAAACCTATTTTCCAGTCTCCAAACTATAAAACCTCCTCCTGTTCCTTCTCAGAGGAGTGTACAGGCTTTAGGACATTAGCCTGCTTTGCCTGGCAAAGCAATAAAAGCTACTCCTTTCTCCTTAGCCCAAACTCTGTCTCCATGTTTCTCTTCAGCACCATGGACAGAGGCCGAACTTTGGAAACACATAAGGATGACTTGGAGGTATCAGCTGGGCTGATGCACCTCTGGAACAAATAATGAAACTTAGAAAAGGAGAGAGCAAAAGAGCTATTACTGAAACCTCTAAATTTTTTCTTAAAATTGTTTAGCATCATTGAACTGAAAGGAGCCTCAAATTTGCAGTCTTAATGTCACATTAGCATATTTTTTTCATTTGATAAACTATATTTAATTTATTTTTCCACAGGGTTTACTGATCATTAGGAAAACTTTTTTTTTCATCTGTCACAAAGAAAGCAACATCTTAGACACAGATGTAGGCCAGTAGCCATGGTAATAACTTATTTGATGGAATGATATGGTAATGCTAGTTTTCCTTAGAAGGGACATTTTTAAGAATGTGCAACTGATCATTAAAAAGAAGTAGTTATACAATCTGAAAGGCCAAAAGACAGATAGAATTTCCTAGATGTTACACATGCTTGTTTTCTATGGAATTTCATGTTCATCTGTGATTAAATTCCAATTTAGGTCAACATTTCAAATTTTGCTGAATGCTATTACTTTGTCATATACAATGCAAGAGAAAACTCGTGTAGTAATTGTAATCTAAATTTGAACGGAAAATGTGTTTTCCTAACAAGAGATTTTAAAGTACTTTGGAAAGCTAGAAAATTTTAAGAAATTCTGAAAACATGAATGTTTGATTATGAAGGAAAAAGAAGGCTGTGCTATTGGGGCTCATTCTGTGCTTTACTTTGCTAAGCACTAAGGATAAAATGGCCCCTTCTTGGAGTTCCCTGGTGGCCAGCAGTTAAGGATCCAGTGTTGTCACTGCTGTAGCTCACGTTTAATCCCCTGGCCTGGGAGTTCTGCTTGCTGTGGATACAGTTTAAAAAAAAAAAAAAGGAAAGAAAGGAAAAGAAAAGAAAAGAAGAAAGAACACAGAAAAACCCAACAGGAGTTCTTGTTGTGGCTCAGTGGGTTAAGAACCCGACATAGTATCCATGAAGATGTGGGTTTGATTCCTGACCTGACTCGGTGGGTTAAGGATCCACCGTTGCCACAAGCTACATGGTAGGTCACAAATGTGGCTGGGATCCAGTGTTGCTGTGGCTGTGATATAGGCCTGTAGCTGCAGCTCCATTTAAACCACTAGTTTCGGGAGCTTCCATATGCTGCAGGTGTGGCCATAAAAAGAAAAAAAAAGAAAAAACAAATAAAATGGCTCCTACGCTTTGAGACTTTGTTTAATTATCAACCAAAGCCTTTTCCATTGACTACCCTGAATCATAAAACTCCGGCTCTCACCTCTTTTCTAAACTCCAGACACGTGTCCACTGCATTTCAATATGTGCTTCTCAGCTCAGATCTAGTTCTGATTTCCTCTCTGAGTGAAAATTGTTTCCCTTGTTGATTCTTATTTGCAATTAGTTTTACCTTTGCTTGTCAGAATCTCCACATGTCTCCAGTATTGAAAACTAAAGGAAATGCCAAAAAGAGTCAGTTTTGATAGTCTTGACAGAGGCTTCTCTCTTACAGAGGTCTGACTTACATCCTGTGGAGTTTAGAGGAGCCAGCCAGCAGGGGCCAAAAGAGATCACTTTCACCTGCAGAAAAAGGCAACAGCCATAAAGGATGGCAAGAAGGGGACAGGAACTGCAGTTCTAGGAAAGTGTGTTGCTGGGGGTCCTCCGAGAGCATGCTTGAGTTTAGGCAGAAGGAGTGTTGAGTAATGTGTATATTTTCTGGAAAGTCGTGTGCTGAAATCAAATTGTGGTCTAATGCATGCTTCTTTGGAAGACTTAGAAGATGACAGCTAATTATTATTTGGTTTCCACATGATGCTGACCGTTGATTTTTGGATCTGGTCGGAAAGGCTTGGCTCATTTAGAAATGGTATAAAGGGGTTATGGCAATGGGTTTAAAAGAGCTGATCCTTGGAACCTTGAAAGACAGTCAGTTGCTGCTTCTAGATGAATATATCAGGTAAGCTATAAAGGTAGTTTAATCCAGCAATGCCTGGTATCCAGATTTATGCTTTTTATTATATAAGCAAAGGCAATAGTGAGCAGTCCCCACCCCCTTTGGCCACCCCACAGCATATGCAGTTTCCAGGCCAATGATCAGATCCCCAAGCTGAAGTTGTGATGCTGCAGCTGTGGCAATGTGAGATCCTTAAACCCACTGTCCCAGACTAGGGATCAAACCTGCATCCTGTCACTCCAGAGACACCGCCAATCCCATTTCACCACAGCAGGAACTCCAGTAGTGAGCAGTTTATTTGCTAATTAAAAGCCTCTTTAGAAAAGCTGGAAAGAGTTTGAGGATGGTTTCTCTCATTTAATTTAAATTGTTTTAAAACAAGGTAGGAAAAAACTAGCAAGCTCTTGTGCCCTATCTTATATTCTTTAGCCCTGGTGGTGACCAGCTTCCCACAGCTGTAATATAACAGCATCTGATTCAGCTACATACACTTTGTCTCGCATTCTGCCCCAGGGTACATTCTGTCACAGATTTTCAGAACTCTTGGGGCAGGGGGCAGGGGAGCCATCTAGACACTGAGGTATAAACAGTAAGTTTCAGGTCATTGATTCTTCTACAGATGGAGGCACCGCAGCCAGTAGATATTCTTTTCCTGCCCTGGGCAGACACTGATGAGGCGCTTTCTACATGCCTCTGAAGATGCCTGGAAGTATCCAGTCTCAAATCCCTGCAGCGGGAATTGGCTTGAAAATATAACATTGGGTTTGTTTTCCCTTTTACTCTGTTTCTGTTTCCATAATTATTCATTTTTCCTAGTTCTTCTGGGGATTTCTTTCCAAAATAGATTATCAACACAAGCCCTTTCTTATCTAAGAGTCCACGTTGCAGAGACTCAGATGAAGAAACTTGGTACTAGAAATAGCCCTAGAAAACAAACCTTCAGGATGAGATTCTGCAATGATATGAAAGAGATGACTCCACTGATGTGCTATGTAGGACAGTGATAATCCTAGGCATTCAGAAGCATCAGATTTGCGTTTATTGTCTCACAGTTCATCCAGTTTTGCAGGCCTGTTCCCTGCTAATTTTCCAGGTTCTTGAATACAAAATTTGGATGGATACTCTGAGTAGGGGTAAATTAATTCTCTGATCTATAGAAGTAAAAAACAGTAGGATAGGAAAGAATAAGTTTCTTTCCTTATTTCCTTCTCCAGGAGACAAGAATTTATCTCATGGACAAGGTAAATCAGAACTAATACCGCATATCAGGGGGAACTGTATAGATGAGATCCAGCAGCAAAGACCTAAGGCATGTAAGACTTGGATTCCTATTCATGGGACCATTTATTTCACCTGTATTACCCCCAAAACAACCAGAGGAATCATTTGGTACTCAGGCCAAATAACCAGGTTCTATGTGCCATGACCTGTGTGATATGTAAGGAAGCTCTGGGTGCTCATTAATAAGCTCCAAGAGGGAAAAATGTGGTGTAGACCTCGTGGTTCTGGTGTATACCTTCCAGAGCTCAGAACTTACCAAGGCCCAGATGGGCAGATTGCCACAGAAGGGCAAGAACTGAGAGAGAAGGAAATGGAAGGTGGTAGCGAGGGCCTTAACACCCCTGAAGGCTACAGACTTAAATGTCTTTTGAGTTGTTATTTTTATTAATAGATTATAATGAAATACTCTATGTGAAAGGCTAAATCTGTACCTGGCATCAAGAAGGTGCTCAGTAAATACCACACTTATTATACTTATAATTGCTGACTAATTAGATTATCTTTCATAGGAAGTGTTAATAAATATTGGAACCCATTCTGTTATAAATGGTCACTTTCAGGAGCAGGGATTATAATAAGTAGCTGGCAACTATGTCACAGATTCCCTAAGGAAATTTTCTTTCTTTCTTTCTTTCTTTCTTTTTCTTTTTTGTCTTTTTGCCTTTTATGTAGAGCCACACCCGTGGCATATGGAGGTTCCCAGGCTAGGGGTCTAACAGGAGCTGTAGCCGCCGGCCTACGCCACAGCCACAGCAACGCGGGATCCGAGCTGCGTCTGCAACCTACACCACAGCTCACGGCAACGCTGGATCCTTAACCCACTGAGCAAGGCCAGGGATCGAACCCGCAGCCTCATGGTTCTTAGTCGGATTTGTTAACCACTGAGCCACGAAGGGAACTCCCCTAAGGAAATTTTCTTTCCAGGTATAAATGGATAATCTTAAAGGTAGCTTATTGTCATACCAGTGGTATTCTCACATAGACTATTTCTTCCTCCATTTGCAAAATAGAGCCATAGGAATTAATTACTTCGGGGAAATGGTGATGTTGCTAAATGGGAATCTCAAAACAATTGAGTGATTTTAGTCCATTATGCCAGATTTTACCTTTGCCGGTTTTGCGATTCTTCCTGGATACCTGGTGACTTACTTTCTTGGGCTGAGTAGTGCTTGGAGTTCCTTAGTAACGGAGCTACTTCCGGCCCACACTCTTCCAGTTGTACAGCTGGATTATGGCTCTTTTACCACCCTAGTAATGGTCTCTGGAGAGAAGGATAATGAAGACTGTCATTATAGGAGGAGTTGGGGCTATAGAGTGAAGCAAGAAGAGGCAAATGATGGCAGGAAAGACAGACTTGGAAGATCACTTGTTTGGTAAAATGTCTTGGTTACATGCCTTTTCATGTATTACTGTTTATGACTTGTCATTTCTGGTGACAGAAAATGCTTTTTAAATTACTTTTGAATGTATTATCTTTTCTGTTCTTAATGTTGCAAGGATAAGAAAAGTAGAATTATGTTGTAACGCCAACTAAATGAGATGAAATGGGATAATGGCTTTGAAACATTTTGAAATGTTAAATACTATATGAAAGCAAGTTCAGTACAATTTTAATATTGCATATAATGTAATGATGAAATGCATGCTTCATTGGTACCAGTGTTAGTAGATTGGTATTTATTTACACTATTTTCATGGAAAATTTTGTATCATGCATTATTAACATTCTTTTCAAAGATTTAAATCTCCCCTTGTTGTCTCCCTCACATAGAATTGATTTAATATTCTTCATTTATGTTCTTTTTTTTTTCAATTCTGAAAAATAGCGTGCTTGATAAATGACTTACACTATGACACAGTCCCTTAAAATTCAGTGGCCTGGCAAGAGAAAACATTAGACAGATTGGTTATAAGTTTGTGTCTAAGTTTTACTACAGTTTGCATGCAACAGAAAACACTCTAATAGGCTAATTTAAAGAGCCATTCTTGGTAGGAATATTTTATAAGTGAGGAAAATGATTAGATAATATCTGTTAAACTGATACAAAAATGAAAACAAATCTGGGTAAAGATTACTAGATTCATGCCTAAAGGGCAGCTGACTGGTAGATGATTGACTGATTTCCCAAACCAAATTTTAAATCTATTATAACTCATCAGAAAAGTGTTTCAAAAATTATCAGAAATGCATATTTCTTTTCAAAAGAAGGTTAAAAGTTACAGTCTTAATGTTTCTAGATATAGGAACTTTTGTATAGGTGATTTTTTTCAAAATATTTCTTCTTTTTATTGTAGAATGACTAATCAGTTCTTACATAAACTATATTGATAAGTTGCCATTTTTAAAAAATCCTGAGAAAGTATTTTTTTAACATGTACTGAACAGTCTGCTAGGAAAAAAATCTGCCAGATCAAGAAAAATACTAGTTGATTTTGATTAGTTCTGACCAGAATCACAGTTACACAGTCACAGTATTTTTATGTTTGTGCTAAGGTTGTGTTTTTCAGCAAAATACAAATAATTAAAACAATAAAAATATAAAATATAGAGGTTTTATTTGGAGTAACTGAATTATCTCTGCAGCAGTGACCAAGTTCTTTCTGAAGATTCAAGGACAAAGCGAATCTTGAGGTTAAGAGCTAGAGTAGGGCAAAATCATTAGAATTTATAGTTTGACTTTAATCCACATTGTAAAATACGAGAGTAGGTTAGTCTAAGAAGGATCATGACCAACTATTTTTCCATATTCTTAAAGAATAAAATAAAAACAAAATGTGAAAAAGTTAAGGTATATATTAAAACGATGTCATTGCCTTTATAAAATTAAGATACTGGATTAAAATTTGAGAAGTATTTTCTTTGAAAATGCTAAAAAATTAAAATGCAAGTTACAACACATTTTGGAAGTTAGGGAAAGGATCATTTTTAAAGCCTATTTAAGAAAATAGAAAAAGTGCCTCAAAAGTCTCAAGTCAAAGCAGAAGTGTCAGGGAAATCACTTACGGGGAGTTGGCACCTATGAAGTCTTTTTTTTCTTTTTTTTTTGAATTGGAGTTTAGATTGTGTGAAGAGTAAGAATGAGTTGATCAACTGGAGAGGGAGTAGGGTGAGAGCCTCATGACCAAAGGTGCTGGGTAATATAGTATCCTGAGACATATACTATTAATCGAGCATAAAGTGCGTTTTGTGGTATAGCTTAGAAGAAGCTTGTTGACCTAAAACAAATAGACTGCAAGGTATTTCTTTAGGAAAGATTGATTTATCCCAGATCAATAGAGAATTGCAAATAGGGGTCTGCAACTAGGCAGGCTATGTGCAAGATTCACATGGTAAGGGTAGCAGAATACATTGATAGAAGGAAAAAAGAATTTGTGAAGTTTACAGTTAACAAAGGATCCATGGGTTTTCATTGACTGAATCCTTGCCAGGAAAGAAAATGAGTCTTTTTTATTCCTGATGGGCTCTGTTGTCATTGCAGGGAGTGAGTGCTTTCCTTTCTGGTCTCCCAATTCTTCTTTTTCTTTTCTTTTCTTTTTTTTTTTGATAGGGTGGGGACTATATCTGTGGCATATGGAAGTTCCTAGACTAGTGGTCAGTTTGGAACGGTAGCTGCAGGTCTGTGCCACAGCCACAAGAACGCTCGATCCAGTCTGCATTTATGACCTATGATTCAGCTTACAGAAATGTTAGATCCTTAACCCACTGAGCAAGGACAGGGATTGAACCTGAATCCTCACGGACACTAAGTTGGGTTCTTAACCCACTGAACCACAGTGGGAACTCCCTAATTCTTTTTAACTGAGGTTTCTGTTTATTAACTTTTTACATTTCCCCCTTTTGATCAAGATCTTTCTGTGAAACATTGTTGATCAAGAGTCAGGTTTTCTAGTTGCAGGCATTTTTTGTCTCTCAGTGACAGGAAGGACTCCTCCAGGGTGTAATGTCTCATACTGGAGGGAAAGTGCATGGATTGGAAACCTACTGAGCTCACATGCAAATTATAAGGAGGGTGGGATTCAGAACTCTCAGGAACTTTTTACCTGAAGCATTATGTCATCATCAAAGGTTTGGCAATAAATTTCCAACATACTTTGTTCATGTATCTTGGGAAAACCATCTCTTTGGATATCATCTGCTTTAAGTCTGGGAAATCTTTACTTTCAAGTTACTAGATATTGTGCTGGTTCTGTCAGGACTTTTTTTAGGTGTGTCATAGGAATCCAAGAGTCTATCCTTTAGAGTTTAAGCACCAAAGAAGTTGGTTAGTGGTACCTGATAGGGTCCTCTCCAGTGAGGCTGAAAATATTTCTTCTGGAGATATATTTTCTAACAGACAGAATCTCTAGGTTGCAACCTGTGATGCTTAAGGTCCTTGTGTTTTTAGAGTATACTGCAAAAACATTGCTGTACCAAAGCATGACTATTTTTAATAGAAACAATTAGGCCTTTGCAATATTGTGGTATCTTTCCTTTTATCAGTTGTAGGTCAAAAGAAACAGGAGCCACGTGCATTGGATATCCTGTGACTGTCTCAAAGAGTAAGTGTTTATGAGTTCTGAAAGGGTCAGATATGAAATATAAAAGGACCAATGCCATCCATCATAAAAATCAAAATGTAGAATATTTCCTTGACTCAAAAAGTTTTCTTCTTGCTTCTGTGTGGTGAATCCCCTCACTCCATCCCAAAGCCTGGAAACCAATAATCTAATTATTTCGCTGTAGCTTTTTTTTCCCTCCAGAATAAATGGAATCATATAGTATTCAGGCTTTTGCATCTATTTCTTTCACTTAGTATTGCCTTTGAGATCCAATTATATTATTGCAGGTCTCAGTAATTTCTTTCTTTTTATCACTGAGTAATAGTCCATTGAATATTTGTTTATTCACCAATTAATGAATATTTGGGTTGTTTCCTGTTTGAGGCCATTTTGAATAAAGCTACTGTAAACACTAATGGGCAGGTTTTTGTGTTGACATATGTTTTCATTTCTCTTGGGTAAATACCTATTAACTTTATGCCATATAATTTTCCCAGGTGATTGTACAATTTTCACCAATAATGTGTGAGAGTTTTAATTGCTCTTCATCTTTATTGGCACACGGCATAAAGAGTCTTAAATTTTTACCATTCAGTAGGTATATAGTGGTATCTATTGTTATTATATGTTATTATATATTTCCCTACTTACTACTTACTAATGATGTTGTGCATCTTTTTATGTACTTACTTGCCATTCCTTGGTTTAAAAAGCCAGTCTTGGCATTCCCGTTGTAGTGCAGTAGGATCGGCAGCATCTTGGGAACCCTGAGACTTGGGTTCAGTCCTTGGCCTGGCACAGTGAGTTAAGGATCTGGCATTGTTCCAGTTGTGGCTTAGGTCACAGCTATGGCTCAGATCTGCTCCCTGATGCAGGAACTCCATCTGCCACAGGGCGGCCAAAAAAAGAAAAAAAATCCAACCTTTTACCTGATTAAAAAAAAAAAAGTTTTTATTATAGTTGATTGCCTGATTTTTAGTGGGTAATTCACCTTCTTATAGCTCAGTTATATGAGTCCAGGTACATGTTTTGAACATATAAAACAAATTATGTATTGTTTTAGTACATATGTATGTAGTAAAAGTATAAAACCTACACAAGTGGATTGTATTAGAGACTAATTTCAGGATAGTGGTTACTTTTGCAGTCGAATACAGACTTAAGAAGGCTTGAATGGTATCTAATAGCTCATATGTTTAAAAACATGAAAAATTTGAAACAAATACTGTACAGTACTTTAAATGTGGGAGTATGTCCGTAGGTATTTTTCATATCATTCTTTGTACATTTATGTATGTATAAAATATTCCTTTTTTAAATAATGAATTACTTCTTTTTTAAAATTACTGTGTGCCAGGCCTTGTACTCCACATTTGAAACCTAGAGATAAATAGGTAAAGTCCTTGTTCTCATTCAGCTGCCAGCATTTCTTAAGAGTGTATTCCTCAGAACATGAGTTTTAGCAATGCTAGCAAGTGTGGTGGGAAGAAAGGATTTTGTAGTCAAATAAAATTTGGAGTCTCTAGAACCTAGAGCCTAGGAAAAACAAAAGTAAATAGCTGTTATTATTTCAGAACTTTCTGAAAATTTTAATAGCTTACTTTGCTTTGTGAACTCCAAAAAGATTAATGTGCGTTATTTCGTAAACAAAGTTCACCATGGTAGGGTCTTTTTTTTTTCTGTTTGTTTTGTTTCACTTTTGTTTTTCTGCAGAGGATCTATCATGTTCTGCAGAAATCTTTGGGATTGAGCTAGCCCAGTGCCCTGACTGCTGACCTGGCAGTCACCAGGTCAAGAAGGAATCTTTCAAACTATTATTAAAACGGATTTGGAAGACCAAATAGGCATTGTCTTTGGACTGACTATATATGTCACATAAGTTTACCACTATTTTCAAATGTATATATTGTGTTGAATTAAAAAGCAAATTTATTTCAAAGTACTAATAAATTTAGAGCATCTTTGTCATTAAGAAATAATAAATAAAAGGGCCAGTGAGAATTCTTTCGGCCAAGGTGTTTGGAGGGTCTTTACAAATTTTGCCAATTAATTCTTTTTTTCTTTTTTCTTTTGCTTTTTAGGGCCGCACCTGCAGCATATGGAGGTTCTCAGGTTAGGGGTCGAATTGGAGCTATAGCCTCGGGCCTACGCCACAGCCACTGCAACTCAGGGTCTGAGCCAAGTCCGTGACCTTCCCAATGCACTGAGCGAGCCCAGGGATTGAACCCAAATCCTCATGGATACTAGTCAGATTTGTTTCTGCTGGGCCACAATGGGAAACTCCACCAACTGATTCCTAATAATGTAGTAGTGTGTTCAACTAAACCACAGTATTGAGGCTGGTAAGCACAGTGAAAGTGCTGTGAAACCAGCCAAACAGCACAGACTTATCAAAGTACCTGGCCAGTAAAATAGTTTCCCCAATCCCTATCAAACTCAAAAGGAGTTCCCTAGGCAGGGATAAAATCTTTTCCAAAATGACTTTAGCCACAGAAAAGCAGTAGCTTTTCTGCAGGGAAGGTTGCAGTCCAGTGTGAAAATGTACAGACCATGACTTAAGCATATTTATATTCATAAAATGGAGAAAGTTGAAGTTGTGTGAAATCCAATTGCCATACCTGGTCCATTAGGCAGTTTAAAATGTTCGGGAACAGAACAAACAGGCTTCCCTGGGTGATACCTCAGACAAATGAGACAAATGAAGTAGGAGCATTTTCAGCCTTGTTAATGTTTCCCCACCAATGTTGATTCACAAATGCTTTCATTTTAGTAGACGAATGGTTCAATGCGTGTACAGTGGTGAAGAGTGGGGATTTTAGAGTCTTTCGTAGAACTGGGTTCTTATTTGGTCTAAACCAGAGCTTTCTCTAACGACTTTTTTCTTCTTTACTGAGACCAACTGTTGTAGCCAGTTTTTAAAGTTATTATTTAGGGAAATATCCCTTTTGAGCTTTGGCTGCTGTTGATCCCCCTAAGGGCAGCATTCTCTGTGGAAATACCATGAAGGTGATTTCCTTTAGCTCTCAGAGAATCAAGTTTAGAATGCCCTGGAATCTTAAAGTGACAGGTAATTTTTGAAGATAAGTGTCATTCTTAATTTTATTCCTGCTGGAAGTAAGGAAGCCCCTTCGCTTTCACAACATTCCAAATTATGAGCTACTCTGAAAGCTTTCACAACATTCCAAATTATGAGCTACTGTGAAAGCATATCACCTCTCAGTATGAATATTGGCAGTTTGTTCCTTGCTGAAATGCAAGCCTGTATAAGAGTGTATAATTCAGCCCGGTGGGCTGAGTAGTCATAGCTTAAAATGCTGCCTCAACAACATTAAAAGGAGTTGAAGTAGCATACCCAGCATAGTATTTGCCATTGTCATCTTTTAGATAAGAACCATCAGTGGACCATGAAGAGGAATTTCCTATAGGTCATGGCAGGGAGTCAAGAGGTGTTAAGCAGTAGAGAGTTTGTCAGGGCTGGGGGGGAGAAGAGCAGTAGGGTTCAGGTTATTATGATGTAAGAGGAATGAGAGGAGCCAGTTAACAAAATGACTTCCTGGAAGGTAAGGCGGCTGACAGAAATGTTGACTGAGATGAGACTTTATGAGAACTTCTACTGCGTAAAGTACAACAACGGTTAAAGTGGATCCCACAGTTATTCTCAGTGGCATTAATCAAAAGGGCAGTGGTTCAATGGCAAGGAGATATCCTCGTGTGACAAATTCCCGATCTTAGTTCTAATATCCTCTGGGATGATAGTGGTCCCTGTGTTTTTGGGTGAGTACTTCAAGAAAATTCCCTTCTTTTTCCATATACAAAGTGGAAAAAGGGAATCTGATAATTGGAATACTCAAGGGCAGTTGGGTTCATCAAACTCTTCTTTAAGGCCTTGACAACTATGTTTTTTAGTTCTTCCCATAAAATTAGGGTTGTCATTGTTTAGTAAAACAATAGAAAATTAGAAGCTTGGCCATAAGAAAGAAATTTGAAATCCAGTTTCCACAGTAACCAACTAGCTCTAGGAAACCTCACCGTTGGTGCTTTGAGTTTTGGGTTTTGGGAAACCACAGATCTGGATCTTGGTATAGCCCTTGTTCTCATATCATACCTCATAAATATTGAACCTGGGTTTGGGGTCGTATGGCCCGTTAAGACTAAAAGCTTTATCAAGTGGATGTTGTCTTCCTATGAGGAGGCTTAAGAAAGAGGGCTAAGAAGCAAATCATCCACATATTGCAACAGTAGACCGTCTAGGCAACTTTATATCATCCAGATCAGCCTTCAGGATTTACATGAAATAAGAACTCTCAGTAAAACCCCTGAGGCATTACTGTCCCAGTGAATTATTTTTTCTTCCCAGGTAAAAGCAAAAAGGCATTGGCTAGTTTCATCAATTGGAACACTAAAAATGCAGCGCATAAATCAGCTGCAGAAACGAATTTACTTCTGATGAGAATGGATGTTAGAAAGTAGAAAGGTTATGGGCAATAGGCTGTTGAGGGATGACAGTGTTGTTTATTGCTTGGAGGTTCTGGACAAGCCTCCACCTCTGGCTCTAAGGTTTTCTCACCAGTAAAATAGGGACAATATAGCAAATAGTACAAGGAATAATGGGGTCTCGAGTTCAGTCTTCTCTTATGGCCCTATGTCATAAAAGCCTTTTCAAAGAATATTGGTTAATTCTGGAAGAGGTTGTGAGGGATCTGTTTGAATCTAGATGGGAGGTGCACTAGAGTCATCTATTTCTCTCACCCTTTTCTGCCCTTTTTAAAGTTAAATCAGTGACCCAGTGTTGATCTCTTGCCTAAAATCTGCCAGTGGTTCTGTGTTGCCCTTAGGATAAGAAGGCTGGGAAGGAGCTCTTGTCTAGGTTTAGAGTTTTGTCTCCTAAGGTGTTCTCTGCTGCCCCCCTAGCCTTCGGCAGTTGCTATAACCACACTGAACCATTTCCTGTGTCTCATCCTTACCCCTTGCTCTGTCTGTGGCTGGTTTTCCTCTTGGCAACGGATGACCTGTCTTCATATTTTAGCACGCAGCTCCCGGTCACCTTCCCTTATGAGATCTTTTATGAGGTCCTGTGTAAATCACCAAAGGCAAAACCAAAATAAGAAGGACAAGTGCTTTGCCTTCAGCATGCATTTGATTTTACTGAGGTCTGAGGATGTGAAAGGGCCGGGAGACACATGGGTAACTTGAATAAAGGAGAGAATGATACCAACAATAGACTGTTACAGTTTAAAGAAAAGAGATAAAGCATCCAGCCATTCGCTCGAAATCGTGCCATACCACCAAAATAGATCACCCCGTCTCAAAAAGGGAACTTTTGAAGATGATTGATAAAGAGCTTTATGCTGTTCTGTTAATGTCACAGGCACCCTTTTGCATATTTAGCCTTCAGTTTTTAATCTGTTCTTTTCAGTAAGCCTCATTAGCTACTAGGTTATTTACACAGTTCTTAACTGTCCTTAAGTGTTTGTTTGTTTGTTTGTTTGTTTGTTTATTTTGCATTATAGCTGGTTTACAGATTTCTGTCAGATTTTCCAACTGCACTACGTGGTGACCCGGTTACATGCACATATATGGATTTGTCACATGTAATTAGATATAGTTCGCCATGCAATACAGTTGAATCTCCTTGCTATTCCATCATTAAAGCACTAGTTATCCCCATTCCCTCCTACCCCCTCCCCCAGCCCTCCCCCGCCCCCTTGGCAACCACAAGTCTGTTCCCCAAGTTCGTGATTTTCTTTTCTGTTGAGATGTTCATTTGTGTAGTGTTTTAGACTCCAGTTATAAGAGATTTCATATGACATCTGTCTTTCTCCTTCTGACTTGCTTCACTCAGTATGAGGGT